>WWET01003209.1:89675-103587 GCA_011038615.1 Limnodynastes dumerilii | reverse complement strand
ATGCATTCCATTCCTATCCAGACTTAATGAATTGCTATCCAGACTTAATACATTCCTATCCAGACTTAATGCATTCCTATCCAGACTTAATGCATTCCTATCCAGACTTAATGCATTCCAGACTTAATTGAACAGCACCTTACGTGCTATTCAGAGTGGGCTATAGGATGCACGGATGTGCATCCTTGAATAGCCCGTAGTCAAATGAGCATGTGCGATTCCGCATCGCACATGCTCGTAACTCTGAATCCGGCCCTTAATGCATTCCTATCCAGACTTAATGCATTCCTATCCAGACTTAATACATTCCTATCCAGACTTAATGAATTGCTATCCAGACTTAATGCATTCCTATCAAGACTTGTGTACTGAGAATTTTAAAACTTTGGTTGGCCGTCCACACAAATGGTAGTGGCCCATTATCTATAAGAAGCACCGCTGTGTGGAAGAGGGATCTTGTTTGATATATATTAGTAATTTAATTCCAGTATAGTAGTTTTCATCCAACTATCCATAGAAATGTATGTCCATATACAATAAAGTGGGTTCTCAGCAAATAATAAATATAACACATATGTTATACTGTTCAAACAATGTAGTCATTGTACGGTAAACCATTGAGTAAATACAATTCTTAGAATCCATATAAATACAGAAATTATATAAGCACTGGCAATCTACAAACACAAATATGCAACAAAATGTTTATAGATAATATTTTGTCCCTTGTTGCTGACGTCTGATATAAAGTACACAAGTTGTAGGAGTAGATTTGTTTTGGGCATAAAACTGCTGATAAACAGAAAGCAGAACAAACAGATGTTACATATGGCAGGAATATAGCTACATATAGTACCGCCCCGGTCATATGCTCTGTTCTATGACTCTAGAAGCTAGAAACTTACCCTTTATGCTAAATTTCTTTAATTATTTCAATAAATCAATAAATGTGACAAGTTACATTATTATTCTATTGTACCATGTGTCTTCTAATACCTAGTGGGGGTAATAACTGTATCATATATACAAATAACACTATACACATAGGAAATATGCACTTTTTTTTAATTACTAACAAATTGCCAGTAATGAAATATAATAAAAACAAAAGCCACAGGACATTTTCCATTCTACATTTTCATTATTTTTTGATAAGATAAAAACATGTAAAAGATCTATCAGTATAACAATTAAGCCACATAGGGTTATTAAAATAACTGGAGAGGTCTAGAGGGAAGATTCCTAATATCTTGCTGTTTAGTGAACATGAGACAAAACATTAGTCAGACTCGCTACTTAATAACAATGGGCATGAGTATATGTTCCAGTCTCATTGCAGGTTGTTTACCATACTAAGCATGCTTAGATTTGCTTGAGAATCCCTATTAATCAATCAGTACATAGGGGTCTAGACTGACTTTATGACTTTGCAAGTGGGTGTTCCCTCTTGTCAGATTACAGTATAGATGTTCCCTGTCTATTGTGAAGTTTGCATGCAATGCGAAAATGTGCACATTGGAAAAATAATGGTAGTCCAATCCGATCTCAACTGTGGTTCCAGCACACAAATATTTATTCTGAAAGGAAGTTTATTCCAAAAATACTACTCACACCAGCAGTGCGCAAGTTAGTACTAACGCAAACTTCAATACAAAAGCTCATTAGGGCTAGAGCATGGTCTTTTAACATTCAATATCAATAACGACATCACAGGTTGAAGCTCTTCTGTCCTCTGGATTGGTGGATTCTTCTGGTCATCTCAAATTCTTTGTAGCTTATTGGATCCTCGTAGTTCTTTTGTCCCATGTCCGGAGGTTAATCAGCACAATGTACAAGTGTTCCTATCCTAGCTTAGCGGGTCAATTTACGCAACTAAGCATGCACATTTAATATTAGAAATTATCTATGTCTATAACTTGCATATGCTATATGTGTTTCTTTATTAAAACATAGCATTACTAATACAACATGATATGTTACACAAGTCTAAACATAGCTGATTGAACTTCCCGTGAATAAAACTATTTAGTAGTGTGGAACACTTTTTTTCATTAATTATCTATTGTGGCCACATGGAAATATAAATAAAAACCTGTTTATTACTGAGCAGAATCATAAGATGAAAAAGCCTGTAGACGCATGCTATTGTGTGTAAACGCGTGTGTTCCTATGCTTGGAGGTTCTTTGTTTTTACCCATGCACAGATTACACTATGTTGTCCTATAATATTTATTTATTGTTTTATATCTCTATTTGACTTCGACACTATCCATTCCCATGCAGATTTCTGTACTTCCAGGAATCTTAATGCAGAGCTGGCAACAGAAATCTTTGGCCCCGGTACTCATACTTTTGGGACCCCATCCCTCCTCAATAGTGGATTGCAGGGGTCCCTCTGAACCTCGGGCCCGTCACAGCTCTCCGCCTTGTCCCCCTTCCTGTCGCTGGGTCTGTCTTAATGTATTTTAGGATGGAGGAATTCAGGTAGCCCCTGGATGTTGTTGGTCTGTGAGTGGTCACATCCGTGCCCTCTCTCATTTTTACCATTTCCACCGTTGTAATATTGCTCACTTTCATCCTTTCCTCACTAGTAAAGCTCAGAAACCCCTTACCAATTCTCTAGTCCTATCACGTCTCGACTACTGTAACAACTTCATTGTTGGTCTCCTGCTCAACCATTTTGCCCCCTCAATCTGTCTTTATTGTGATATTTTTATATTTATACTGTATTTTATAATGTACTATGCTGTACTGTGTACTATGTATTTTGTAATGTACTATGCTGTCCATTCTTGCCCTGTATGTCTGTATTGTATTTTAAAGTATTCTGTACAGAGCTGTGGACACCTTGTGGTGCCTTATAAATAAACAACAATAATAATAATAATAAAAATAAAAATAATAAAGTTAGGCTATGGGCAGTGGGGTCTTAGGGTTAGACCGCTGGGAAAGGAGGGTTATGGTCAGGCTACGGAGAAGGGAGGGTTGTGGTCCTGGAAGGGGAGGGTTAGGGTTAGGGTCATGGAAGAGGAGGGTTAGGGCAATGGAAGGAGAGGGTTAGGGCAATGGAAGGGGAGGGTTAAGGCAATGGAAAGGGAGGGTTAGGGCAATGGAAGGGGAGGGTTAGGGGTAGGGGGAGGGGGGGGGCAGAGGGAAAGGAGGGTTAGTGTAATGGAAGTAGAGGGTTAGGGGAAGGATTAGGGAAGGGGTTTGGGAAATACACATCAGTCGCCGATGGAGATTCCTGGGGATCTTCAATTCCCTCACTCCAGCGGGGCAGCAATAGCTTGCGGTGGGGTGTCACAAATGGGTGATAGAAAATGGCCGTCATAAAAAAGGCCGTTCTCCCATGGTGAACACCCGTAAAAACATATAGTAGGTTCAAATATACAGAAGATCATAAATAAAGCAGACTAAAGCAACCTTATGTGCCACTGTTATCTATTGTCTCAATGATTGTAGTACAAGTATAAATCTTTTGTGTGTGTGCAGATTGATTGCAGGGAGGGTTAGGGCAATGGAAGGGGAGGGTTAGGGTCATGGAAGGGGAGGGTTAGGGCAATGGAAGGGGAGGATTAGGGTAAGGATTAGAGTAAGAGTTGGGGTAAAAATACACTTACCATTCGCAGCTCTGTCTTCGCTGTTCCGCAGTGGCGACCCACACTCTTTTTCTTCCTATGTTTTCTGCTGCTCCCATTATTTTATTATTTACAGCTGAGTGTGCTCCTTTATTAGTGTGCAGATTTTGCCTCTTATTCCCGATATGAAATATGTTGTTGAATATATTTATTGGTTTAGTTTATGAATCTGCTTTTGTCATACTGTTTACAGTGTTAAAAACCCCAAGACAACCTAAATACAGCACCTTGATGCTGAGGCCAACAACAATTTCTAGTCACTGAAGAACTATTGTTGTTCTGCAATATAGGGCTCACAAGAACTTTTCTCAAGAGCAGCAGCTTTTGTTACAGTAGCTTTTGTCCTTCGGAAGCTGCAACCCACACACATATAAGGTTATCAAAGTCAGCAGTTGCTTAAAACACAAGAAAAAACCCCAAACATGCTATGCATTATTTATTTGTAACAAGATAGTGCACAGTTGCTTTACCTTAATGAAATACAATCTTGCCTGAGGTCAGCGGGTTAACCTATGCTGTTTAAATAGTCTTACTGTGTATTATTTCACTCTGCAGGCAAGTGTCTTCTGAATCCTTTATGTTGGTAGCTACTTGTAATACTGTATGCTTTTACAAATGTTGGCTCATGGACTTCAAATAATCCACTTAGATAACAAAAGAGGTCTTCCATTTCGTATTATTAATGCTTATTTATGTAGTGACACACAATGTCAATTTTTATCACTCATATCAATACCTGCCCCTATTAGAGCTACATACTTAGATACCTAACACACATACATACACACACACACACACACACACACACACACACACACACACACACACTAGGGTTAATTTAGTCAGCAGTCAATTAACCTACCATCATGTTTTTGGTATGTGGGAGGAACCCCACGCAGACATGGGGAGAACATACAAACTCCACACAGTGCGGGAATCAAATTCATGACCTTGGCACTGTGAGGCACAAGTGCTATTCACTGAGCCACTGTACTACCCACTTTATTCAACTCATTACCGCTACCCCATGTTTTCTATAACTACAGCGTGAAATTACTACAATCCATATTTCCCATTCGGGTGAACAAGTAATACAGCCTGAGAAACCAGAGCTGGGGGAACCTTGTTAACAACTGAAAACAGCTCTCCTATATTTTTATATATGGAGTGGTTACCTAATGTAAGGTAATACATTTCATAAATGACAGTATTAATATAAAAACAAAAAAGGTTTTGATTTTACTTATAAAAGTGGCAAAAAAACAATGGTAAAGAAAAATATAATATAATACTAATGGGCTGAATTCAGAAATACGATCTTCCTTCAATCAGATCCCAAAGCAAATATTATGAGGGGTCCACAAACTCTGGGCCACACCATCCAGACATCCTTGTTTGGAGTTTAGCCACTCGCACAGACTTTCGACAGCAAGAACCTGGGATCATTTTGCAATGCAGGAGATCCCAGATGTACAGAAGTCTGGATCGGTATACGTGGAGTGGAGTCTATACTGGGTATGGAATAAAAGTCAGGCAGAGGGATTCACTGTGAGTTGCAGCAGTAAACGTCTATTGCATCTGTAACTTATTTTTACCCTTACAGGCCATAAAATGGATCCAGACTCCTGCAAAATGCTTGTTTTTGCTTGTACGTATGCAACAGGCAGCATTTCCACTACAGATCAGATCCAGATTTCTGTACTGAAAGTCTTTAAAGGCCCTTAACCCTGTCCAGACTTCTATGGTGTCCCCATTTTAAATTAATCGTGCAGCTGCATTCTGTGCTAAATTTATCCACCACAAGGGGTGCTGTGCCACCCACCATGCGTAAGGGCTGGGTTCCATGCGGAATACTTAAGGTAGATTCCTGTGCACAGATCCACAATAGATGGATTGGTAATAGCTAATTCCGTATGTTAGCGTCTATGTTAGGCTACGTGCAGAAATTATTGTTATTATTATTATAATTATTATTATTATTATTGTTATTAATAATATTATTGAACTGAATTCACAGATAAGAATGAAATAAGTACGTGCATATTCACTCCTAAGTGGCACGGCAACTCCCATCCTATGGATTTTAGTTGACGTCCGCGTTTAGTTGACTTCCGCGTCCAAGGGGCTACCTTATCTTTCTTTGCGTATGTCTGTGCTTAAGCTTCTTAAGTACATGCGTACTCAGCAAACCGCACCCTTAATGTCCCATATAAATTCCACCCCCCGCCCACTCCTCTTAACTTCCTTCTTATGGAGGACTGGCACGCCCCTTCTTACTTATCTCCTTAAGAATGGAATTGAAGTCCGTGTATAACATCTGGATCTTAAGAGTAACTTTGTGTTCTGGCCAATATATGCACAGAGATTCAAATTCTTTTTTAATGTGAATCAGGTCCATTATTATTATTAATAACAGCAACAACAACAACAACAGTTTTTATAGTGACAGCTTGTTACATAGATATCTTTTCTAGATTATGTTTTATGCTAATAACAGAAAGAAGGAACAGTGAATTTTGGGTAATGGTCTCATATGGATTCATGTATATTCAAATTTTACCATGAAAATGTTTTGTGGTACAATAACAAAACAGCTGTGAATTCTCCTCCATTGAACTTAATAAAGTGTTATCACCAAGGGCTATATTTAATATACCGTGAAAAAGGAAAAGTGGAGATGTTCCCCATAACAACCAATCAGATTCTAGCTCTCACTTTCCGATTATATACTAGAGAATGTCAGCTAGAATCTGAGGCAACATCTCCACTTTTTCCTTTCCGCAGTTTAGTAAATTTGGGTCGTATTCAGAGATCCGTTGTTTTTTTATGTACGCAATTATACACATGGCCGGAGCAAGGAAACACCCACCAACAACCCCGACACTCTCCTCTCCCGGACTGCTGTTGGTGACTTACAAGATCTTATGTTCTTTCCGTGTGTACTTACGTGCGTGTATGTGCTCCGTCCGTGCGATTCTTAATAACCGCACCTCCATGTGTTCATTTAAATGCCTCCCCCACCCGTTTATATGTAAATTTTCCCGTGCGTCAGATTTCCATGCGTATGTCCCCATGTGCGATTCACATGTACGTCCGTTAGGCACTTACGTGCGTATAGTCAATGTAAACTACGTTAATAAAGTTACCACGCATGCACAGTTGATCCGATCTTAAAAATACGCACGGAACTTCCCTCAAAAACGGATCTCGGAATACGGCCCTTTGGCCCCAAGTCTGAGTTGTGAATAGCAAAATGTTTGCTCTATTAAAAAGTTAGACAAACAGATCTAGATTGACTGGAATTTTATTGCCTTATATGACTGCAATAATGGGTGCAGCTAAACACGTCCATGTTTCCTTTCTCAGCATTTTGTTTGTATGGATTTCTTTGTGACATTTTATCTTCATCATCTTTGTGTCTGCCTTCTGAATTGTTTTAAAAGCATTACATTTGACTTAAATAGCTGAATTTATCTCTTTGGTGCTGGCATATAAGTGATGACTTAAACTAAAATGTATCTGGAAACCTGCAGACTCATTTAAGCTGGCTTCATAATGTATGATAATCGACTGATTATCTCAATCATTGTATATGGCGTGGACTGACAAAATGGTTCATAAATGCTTCCACCTAATAACTGGATCTTTCCTGAACATTCTGGGCTCCATTCAGAGGTGACTGCACGCCAGCTGGCATGACGTTTCTCTGCATGATTTTCGATTGCACATGCTCTGAACTGATGAGCACGCAGCCCTGTCAGACTCATATCTGAATACAATGGGCTGGATCCAGACTTAAGTAAGTGCTTGGGATTATTTATTTCTGGGCTAAACCATGTTGACTGCAGGGGGAGTTAATTGTATTCTTTGCATGCAGGGATATATCTTTGAATTGCTTACTGCACACAGATACTGACCAGCTTTACTAGCACACTGTTATTTAGACTTGGGATAGGAAACATCACCTCTCAACTCTAATACTGTTTGCAACAGATGAAATATGACTCCCCTGCAATCAACATGGTTTAGCCATGGAGTAACTAATTTCAAGCACTTACTTAAGTCTGGATCCAGTCCAGGCTTATGTTCTAAGGGGCGTATTGAGTGAGGTTAGGGGTGGAGGAATGTAGTCAGTGTACAGTGCACTTGATCATTACAGTGCACCTGATCCAGATCAGAATGCAGATGTAAAAAACATTTGCTCCTGCCCCAGGTCACATCTAAGTCCAGGACTTCCCTGACCTATTTAAGGCCCTTCCGTAACTTATGTAGACTGCCATTGGGCCGATTCCAATAGTAGTAGTGCAGGGCGGTGGGTAAATTACCAGATTATCGCATAGTGTTTGTACACATAAATGTTGCACCAATTTGAATCTGAAGCAGAGATGTAACATCAAATGTTCAGAAATGAACATTGGTTAAATACAGATGGCAGCCTATCCATGGCTACCAGAGCATTTATTAAAGCAACAACCACTGCCAGGCCCAATTACTGCTGATTCACTTACATCAATCACTTTACCAATGTAAACCATTGATACAATATGCAGCTGCCCACGCTGCAGCCTTTCCCTGATCCATCCAAACTCCAGCTCACTGGACCAGGCTGCCTTAATCATCAGATTATCATGATGCCAAACACATGAAGTATCAGCATTACAATATATTACCTGTCTCAACTAGGTGTCCATTGACCCAGTCATATTATGGTGATCAGTTAATCCTGATAGCATTTTAATGCCAGCAAGTTAACTGTTGGCATTCTCAAAAGTAATGTAACATATGGTCTAGCGTGGATACTCTCATTTCTCAGATATTACATATACCCATTGCTAAATGCCCCTGGTCCTATCTGCTAGGGCTTCCCATCAAGGGCCTGGACAAACACTGTGACAGATTGAAACGCAGCTCAGTGCCTGATAGCTAGCCACTGGAAGGACCCTAACTCTCCCTCTCCTATACGATCACTGAATAATTCATAATTAATAAGGCCTTTCTACCACGGAGAAGACGTTGGCTTACTTAAATAATAGAACTCACGCCTTCCTCAGGACTGGGGCCCCATGGTTCTCCTTCCACCACCCTCCCCAGCTACAACAAAATGGCCCGGGATTAGCGGACATCTTTCTATAAACCAAATCTCCAGCCAGGTGCCCACCCACAGTCATGACTGAATTTATAGCTCCACAAAGGCTCCTTCTCAATATAAGATGAGATGACTGACTCCCCTCCCCTTGTACCTTCCCCCCTGTACTTGTGTTTTTCAATGCCTGCTTATAATTGTATTATGTCATATTTGTACAATGTGCTGCTGGCTTGTGCACAGTCTGTTACAGCTACTGTTTTACTTGTACTACTTATCTACAAAAAACAAATAAATACCAAACTTTAAAAAAAGTGATGTAACATATGACACCAGTATAACACAGAATGCATTGAAAGGTTCATGCTTCATGGAACTATTTAACGTGATGTTTTGACAGGTTTCTATCTACTATGAAACACAATCGAGAATTACATTTAGTTTCATGGGTATTTATAGCATCTTATGATGTGATCTCAGTCATGGCAAGTTGTACAGTAAGTTAATGCATAATGTATTTTGTCTGAATATTGCTGAGTCTCCGGTATAGATATAAAACATTGTCAAATTTATTTCACGTTTAGTTGGAAAACGTATAACGTTTAAAGACATGTATTATATGGGTGTGGTTTGGCGCCATTCTCCATTATTAAGAGTGGCGGTTTTGTGACTCCCGGAGTCGTGAAGATTTGTCCACAGACAAGTAAGCCCTTCTAAACCTCCATTACTGCAGCCTAGCCCTAACCTTTACCTTTATCCCTAAGCTCCCTTCTTGAGGCGTAATCCTAAACTCAGTCCGCCGCAGTCGCAGCAGCCTGTTCTAGAAATAGGTACGCGTTCCCAATAGCAATATATGTCAAGCATTTTGGCAATGATAGATACGCAATTTGGTTGGTGGCTGTATGATTTTCGAAATACGTCTGGCTGGACTGGCCACTGCATGATTTAGTAAATGATAGGCATATGTGTGTGCAAAGAGGTCTGGATTCACAACATATGTGTATATATCAAATAAATAAGTACATTAGTCAGTATATTATGACTCATATAATATGAAAACATACCAGGGTAAACATACACTTAATAAAACTATATGTACTGAAAATTATACCTCACTAGTCCATTTTCTATTAACATAGCAAAATATTATTATATTATATTTTATTATATTATTGACTAGAATTTGTTGCCTACACATTTTACAAAAACATTTTATAGAAACTGAGGACAGGGGCTGCGCAGCACGAATAAAGAGAGCTGAATTACGTACACACCGTGGTACCAATACTTCCACAACAGAACCCAGAAATGCCTGATGCTGCATTCCAGGCGGAAATCAGCCTGCGCAAGGGAGGAGCCACCCACTATGTGTACAATATACGCATGTTGGGTGTGCTTAGTATTTAAATCATAATATAAGTGTTGGGTATAGCCCTTATGTATATACCTATACTTAAGGTTGCCCCCAGAGCACGGGTCCACTATCCGCACGTAGGAGAGGAATGTGAGTGCTCTGTTCTCTTGCGTGCGCAATTGTGTATCTGAAGTTCCATACATTGGCTTCTGTTACGGAGACTACAAACAGAATTTCATATTAAATCTGGATCAGGCTCAGGATGTGTAATTCTTATTTAGAAAAATAACCACTAAAACATGGGTCAAATTTGTCAGAAGCCAAAACTGGAATAACCCATCATAAGAAACCCATTTGGAGAAAACCTGAACTTGCAAACTCACACAGATAATGTTGTCCTAAGAATAATAGCCATATCTTCATGGTGCGAAACCGCAGTCCTAAGGAAAAGGTAAAAATAGCTAAGGATAACTGGCAGTGGCTCAATTAATTTCTAATTTTAGAAGAAAAATAATACCACACATACAGCTCACACATATAAGTGTGCCTACCCTGCTCAATAATTGTACAGTGCATCCAGCTTTAGACATACTCAGCAGAATGCAATGTCCTATGTTAAAGTGTCTTGTGATTGTAAACAGCAAAGACTTTATCAGATACATCGTTGACAATGTGAAAAACATGACTGATTCTATCAATAACATTCATTTTTACTTCATAACAGCATAATTTTATATGGCCAAGTTTTTTTCTGTTTTTTTTTTACAATAACACACAAAATGGCGGTTGCTCAAATCAATTTATAAGTTAATATAGAGCAGGTGCTAGAAAGGTATGCAGAAATCTCACAGATGTAAGAAAAAGGCACCCCAGCACTCTTGCAATTAACCATTAACTAACCATGACATTCTGGGCCGTAGTCAAACGTAAGAAGCTTCTGCTTCTTAGGTGCGTATTTTTACGAAATGACCTACTATGCATATCTTTAAAGACCACACAAACTAGTTTAATTAGAAAGAGGCATAATGCCACCTCAGGGAGTGTTTAGGCAGAAGTGGGAGGGGGAGGGATTTAGATTAGCCAGGGAGGGCGGGGGGAGGCAGGGAGAGTCAATGTCCATGTGTAGTCTCCTTCTTAAGAAGGAAACTACGCATGGTTATATAAGGTAGCCCTATGAAACTCATAAGTGCCATAAGGTACCTAAAAACAGGGGGCGAGTTAGGGGCAGGGAGGGTGAGTTAGGTGTGGATCTGTCCACACCTAATTTACTCTTAGGGTTGAATACGGCCCTCCATCTTTAAAATAAATGTCAGAGAGATTTGTTACATACATTTGCTTCTCTGTTTTGGTGATCCTAACTCTAATACTGTCAGGGTCTCAACTTTGGGTCATATATCAGGTATTTTTAAATTGAGAGGAAAAACTCACCACAGAGGTCCTTTAGTCTCCAAAATAGTCACTCTGGAGCAGTATATTTGATTGAGCGTTGAAAGGCTAGAGTAATCACACATGTTACTGTAAAGTGACAGAACTCATGTAATAAACAGATGTCTGACTAATAAAAGTTAAAAAACATATTCCTTTACTGATATCTAATAAAAAGCAAAATAGCTTAATAGAAAAATAAAATCCAATATGCTGACAGTGCACGAAGCAGCGTAGCTTCAGCAGGTTATCCGCACCTCTGATCCTTTATCCTTTAGGGGATTTTTGCCGGACGGTTTTTAATTGACTCTGTGAACTCTGCTACAAACAGGTTCCCCTCTTGAATGTAAAAGTTACAAAGCGCCCGGCAGAAATTCCCTGTGGATAAAGGATGTTGTAATTTTCTACATATCGTTAACTTTATTTAAGAATTTGCTTTTTCCAATTGTTGGCCTCAATCAAAGATCATTTATTGGGATGGCTTCAGTGTGCTGCAGAGAAATCACTATCGGCATTTAATTTGTAATACCAGGGATCTCACCAATGGGCAAACTTCATATCCAATCCATCAAGTGGCTTATTCTCCCTAATAATCCCCCATCCCCCCCCACCCCGAATGTCATATACAGCTCCATGGACCTTACACATGTACAGTATCTCCTTTCCAGGATGTCTGAACTAAATAGAGGGGGTTTTAAAAAAAAATATTTTACATCTTTGGCCTAAATATACTTAATGAGGTTTACAACAAGAAAAATTATATGCAAGTCCTTGTAAAATTAACTTGAGTTTGATTTATACTGATGTATTGTATCTCACTTGTAAAAAAAATAAAGATACATACCCTATAATGTCTGCAAGAAGAGTTAATCAACAAAGGTTCTATGTAGGTTATTGTAATATGGCTGCCACCTGCTGTACTTGTTCTTGTCCTAAAGTTTTTTGCCATTTTTGCCAATCTACTGCAGCTAAGAGATCGAAATATTTTACAGTACTGAAACATAATACCAATGAGATTCTCTTATACCGCTTTTAGATCACCACCCTGGCAATAACCTTGGTTTTTCCTGTGTGATTTGCTGTGTCAAAACAAAAAAAACCTTGTTAAGTCCAGCTCTGACCCAGTTAATTCCTGTATCAGACGCTTTCACACTGTAGTAGTTTTTTACCGGATCTGCCCCGGCAATCAACTGTCAGTCATCCTAAGTGGAGCTTTCATTGGCTGAATTAAGTTATTTAAAGAGAACCTAACTTTCTGCTAATAAAATGATGTCAGTAGTGGGGGGGCCATTATCATTGCATTGCTTTTCATGATGGCTGACGATTTACAACTGTGTAGCCTGAAGCTCATGTTTTTGTGCTGTACTTTGCCGTTTCATACAGCAAATCAGAGCCTGATGCAGCTGCTGACACTGTGCCAGATTGTACATTGTCATTTGAAGAGGAGAAAAGCGCAATTTATGGCATAGAGGGAGACCACTTGACGTCTATATTTGCACAGGAGGAAATCTTACAACAGGTCCAGCCTTACTTCCATTCTGAGATACAGCACCCTTACTGACTGGAAATTGTGGGCCAGAAACCATAGTCACAGAGAAGCTTTCTGGGCAACTGTGGAAGCTTTTGAGGATGACCAGTGGATGGCACACTTCGGATGTCACATGGGACATTTCAGTAGTGTGCTGGACCTCATCTCCCCAGTACTGTCCAAAATTAGAAAATGTTTACTTACCCTACTAGAGGAAGTGGCTTAGGAATCAATACAGCATTGTGCAATAAGTCAGTGAGGAGTTGTAGACATGATAGGGGAATTCCTCCCGACCAGATTAAGGTAGAAACTGTTTATGAGTTATTGTACATGAGATAGATTATTCATAAAAGTGCATTGGGCCGGATCCTGAACTACAGCCGTCTTACACTATATATACACAATCTACGTACCGAAACGATACATAGATTACGTACAATAGTTACTACACATGCGCAGTAGCTATCTCCGTGTGTGTAAGACGGCCATAGTTCAGGATCCGGCTCATTGTTCTGTTACCCACCACAACCAGTCAGATCTGGAATGTTCTTTTTCTAATATCTTAAATGTATCATATCATCCATCATCTGATTGGTTGCTTATGGTTGCATCATTTTTGTGTACTTATGTTCTACTGCTGTAGTTATCAACCAGTGGTACATGTCTGGTATGAAGCATGGTTGAGCAAGGTTGTATAGAGTTATAAGCTTCCACATTATTATAATATGTTAGGAACCTAATAGTGGACCGGATCCAGATTTAAGATCGTCAGGTGTTCCAGATGTTACGCTAGGATTACTATAGTAAAAACATGTTCCGTCCGAGCCCATTTACGTGCAAATGGGCTGTGCTTCCCTTCCGCCCGCGGACGGGGGGGGGGGGGA
>WWET01003209.1:43632-56680 GCA_011038615.1 Limnodynastes dumerilii | reverse complement strand
GAAACACTCACCGGACATCGTGAGTCTTCACGATGAAGGTGAGTGTTTATAAATCTGGGGAGTGAAGTGTCCAGGCTCGCTGCGATGATAAGCGAGCCTGGATCACTATCACTCCCCAAATTTATGCGCTGTCTGTAAATAGAGCCCTATGGCTGGAGCCTTAATGGACATATTCCTTAAGCAATACAGACAAAAACTGTAAATCTTTGAAAAGGACAGAGCGACAGAGTGGGACATCTTCTGTGCATGGGACGATCTATAACCCCCGGTAAACAAACACAAACCTGTATATTAGCAGCTCCATCTTTTGTAGTATTTTAAAGTAATGGCAATTTCACTCCATGATTCTGTGCTGAATCTGCAGCTAACCACAGGATATGATGGTATATCATGTTTGTATTGCTTAAGGAAACTTACATTTATTCTGTGCCTTATTTCATTACATGGCATTGTTACCCCCCTCCTTGCTCAGCACAGTAAATTAATCATGTGACATCACAGGGGGGTGGGGAATTCAACATGGAGCCAGCTATAGCCCTTCAGAAGATTATAAAGCTTTATTATTAGTGATACAAAACAAACCCCTAATATTTACACTGTGTCCCTCTGTACCTCACAGCCCACCTGGCAGAGGTACATGGCTGATTTCCCTACCCAAACACAGAAGAAAATCTGTGTGATAAGTCGGCCGTCTTTCTCCTGTGAAGCCAAGTGCAACACAATGAAATTTCCTATCTTTATAATGGGGCATATTTTCCCAAATAGTAAAGAAACTGAAATCTCACAAATTCCCCCCCCCCCCCCTCTCCCCAAAAGGCACTTCATTGCTCTTGTCCCAAGTTACAGTTGCAGTTACAGTTTAAGTTACAGTTGCCTTAATGGATTATAGTAGTTTTTAATTAACATTCATGTGGGCTGCTAAATAATTTTGTGCTTAAAACATGAACAGTAGAAAAACAAAAATCTCTACTTGCACACATTTACATTGAATGCTTTTTGCTCTTATGTAATCATGCTGTCTGAAATTGGTATAAAAGGTCTCCTATCTCAGAATCCGTAGTCAGCAAAAAACATGTTATCTGACACACAGACCTCAGCCGTCTGCCTTGGGTTGAAGTGCCTTGCGAGATTGATGATGATGTCATAGGGGTAGATCCAGAACTACGTATGCAAGAGGTTTTACGCTAGCCACTGATGTAAAATCGCCCATTAGTATTTACTGCGCATGGGCGCGGCAGATGTTACGCCACATAACTCTGAATGTATGTACCAACCTCGTATCAACAGCTTAACTACGAACGAAGGGGCATGCCAACCATACGACACCCGTATGGTTACGCTTCGGAGGCGGTGTGAGGCATTTAAATCGTACAGTCTGGGCGTGCTTAGGCAGGTACGTACGTGTGGCATGTATGTACTTCAGTACTTACGCAGCGTAAAGTTAAGGCAGGGTTCGGCAAACGTAAAATGGCCAAAGTACGTACGAGCAAGGGGAGTGCCTAGGGGATTGCATAGTAAATACGCTACGTAATGGAAACTTAGCTCTGGATCTGGCCCATAGATCTGGTGAGACATCATTAGCTCTGCGGTACTAGTCGCACATCACAGGACCAGGTTGTTCATTTAAGCTTTCTTTGCTTAAGATCTCAGTTTAGCATCCAACTACAACACAGTTTGTTACTGTAATGTGCTGCATATAACGCAGTTTCAAACCTGACCCCTTCCTCCTACCTTACTCCGCAGACATGTCCTTGATTATACATAGCGCCCTGGCAGCCATGTTTGTGAGGTCTGACCTGACTTGCAGGGGCCCCTTGACCTATGGCTAGTACTGCCTCTGCTTCCAATAACAAAAAAAGACAAAAGATGAAAACAACAGGATTGTGTTTACTTCTGAAAACAGGTCAAAATGTGATTGGTATGTAATACATAGCTAATAGATGTCTTGAAAGCTGGCAAAAGAGGCCAACACTCATACCAGTTATACCTATGGGGTCTATTAAAAAATATAATTTTAGTGCCAGATTTCACTTCAAAACTGACACTATTGCATTAAAATGAAGTGGAGCATATTTACAAAATGCCGGAGCGGAGTTTTACACTCTACTCTCAATGTTAGACTAATGCCAGCTCAGGCTGGCGCTAGGGGTAAGTATTCCAGCGATGTCCCCATATACCCCTCTATTCCTTCCCCTAATAGCTATTAGAGGGGAGGAAAAGGGGGGTATGTATGGGGACACCGCTGAAATACTTTTACAGTAAAAAAAAACAGGTCTAATAAAAAATCAAAATGTTAACTTTAAAAAATTTTCCTTTTATAAACATCCATTTTTTAAATATATAACAAACGTTAATATAATTAAAAAAAAGAAAAAGAAAAAACACAAGACAGGACTTACTTGTCCGTGCGACGCGGCTGACTCCAGGTCCGGTATCAACACACTGCACATGCGCAGTGTCTTTTCATGCCAGGACCTAAAATGATCTAAGTGCAGAAATGGAGGTCCTGCACATATGCATCACATGAATAACAAGTCCTGCGAAGACCCAGAGGACCTCTCAGGAGGGGTGAGTAGTTGTAAATAGTGTGAAGGAAGCTGCCAGGCTCGCAGTGAAGATAAGCCAGCCTGATGCAGCTTCGTTCACAGGGAACAAGGCAGGTAAGAAAATAAATAGACCCAATAATCATAACTAGAACAAGAAAGAGTAACTATACCATTGTAAGCACAAGAATGAGGCACTGTATGAAAGTACTATAGAGGAAATAATGGCTGATTGTCATGCCAAAATAATTTGTGCTTCATAAAACTGTGTTCTCAAGTGCAGAAATGGTCCATGTAAAAAAAAACAAAAAACTGAAATAATAATTAAAAAAAAAAATTCAAATAGATTGTTAAATATTGAGGCCCACCACATAGTACAACCACTATACTATTAAACACAAATAAATAATAAGTTAGACTAGGTCAGTGATTTTACTCACTAAGCAGTGGCAGGTTGTGCAGTGCACGGGCACAGAGTGTTATGATTAGTGGTAAGTTTAAGAGGGAAAAAGGTCACCACAGAGACAGGATAGAGACAGAGCAGGGGTTGAAGCAATGGTATAGTATACAGAGTATACCGGTGGTGAGAGAGAGGTATGGCACAGTTGCCGGTGTACACAAATAGCTTGCACAATGTGCACAGGAGTGGAGTACAGAGAGTGCCCAGACAGATCACAATAGAACTAAGCACGATGTGCTTTAGGTACGAAAAGGAATAGGCAGAACCGCCACTAATAAATTAAAGCTAGCACTATGTGCTTGGAGGTACAAATAAAGGCAGTATCGCCCAGAACAATGATATAATGAGGAGCTAGCACTATGTGCTTTAAAGGTACCAGTATAGGCAGTATAGCCCCAAACAATTGTAAAGTAAAGCTAGCACTATGTGCTTTAGAGGTACCAATATAGGCAGTATAGCCCAAAGTAATGCTATAATGAGGAGTTAGCACTATGTGCTTTAAGGGTACCAGTATAGGCAGTATAGCCCCAAACAATTAAAGTAAAGCTAGCACTATGTGCTTTAGAGGTATCAATATAGGCAGTATAGCCCAAAGTAATGCTATAATGAGGAGTTAGCACTATGTGCTTTAAGGGTACCAGTATAGGCAGTATAGCCCCAAACAATTAAAGTAAAGCTAGCACTATGTGCTTTAGAGGTATCAATATAGGCAGTATAGCCCAAAGTAATGCTATAATGAGGAGTTAGCACTATGTGCTTTAAGGGTACCAGTATAGGCAGTATAGCCCCAAACAATTAAAGTAAAGCTAGCACTATGTGCTTTAGAGGTATCAATATAGGCAGTATAGCCCAAAGTAATGCTATAATGAGGAGTTAGCACTATGTGCTTTAAGGGTACCAGTATAGGCAGTATAGCCCCAAACAATTAAAGTAAAGCTAGCACTATGTGCTTTAGAGGTATCAATATAGGCAGTATAGCCCAAAGTAATGCTATAATGAGGAGTTAGCACTATGTGCTTTAAGGGTACCAGTATAGGCAGTATAGCCCCAAACAATTAAAGTAAAGCTAGCACTATGTGCTTTAGAGGTATCAATATAGGCAGTATAGCCCAAAGTAATGCTATAATGAGGAGTTAGCACTATGTGCTTTAAGGGTACCAGTATAGGCAGTATAGCCCCAAACAATTAAAGTAAAGCTAGCACTATGTGCTTTAGAGGTATCAATATAGGCAGTATAGCCCAAAGTAATGCTATAATGAGGAGTTAGCACTATGTGCTTTAAGGGTACCAGTATAGGCAGTATAGCCCCAAACAATTAAAGTAAAGCTAGCACTATGTGCTTTAGAGGTATCAATATAGGCAGTATAGCCCAAAGTAATGCTATAATGAGGAGTTAGCACTATGTGCTTTAAGGGTACCAGTATAGGCAGTATAGCCCCAAACAATTAAAGTAAAGCTAGCACTATGTGCTTTAGAGGTATCAATATAGGCAGTATAGCCCAAAGTAATGCTATAATGAGGAGTTAGCACTATGTGCTTTAAGGGTACCAGTATAGGCAGTATAGCCCCAAACAATTAAAGTAAAGCTAGCACTATGTGCTTTAGAGGTATCAATATAGGCAGTATAGCCCAAAGTAATGCTATAATGAGGAGTTAGCACTATGTGCTTTAAGGGTACCAGTATAGGCAGTATAGCCCCAAACAATTAAAGTAAAGCTAGCACTATGTGCTTTAGAGGTATCAATATAGGCAGTATAGCCCAAAGTAATGCTATAATGAGGAGTTAGCACTATGTGCTTTAAGGGTACCAGTATAGGCAGTATAGCCCCAAACAATTAAAGTAAAGCTAGCACTATGTGCTTTAGAGGTATCAATATAGGCAGTATAGCCCAAAGTAATGCTATAATGAGGAGTTAGCACTATGTGCTTTAAGGGTACCAGTATAGGCAGTATAGCCCCAAACAATTAAAGTAAAGCTAGCACTATGTGCTTTAGAGGTATCAATATAGGCAGTATAGCCCAAAGTAATGCTATAATGAGGAGTTAGCACTATGTGCTTTAAGGGTACCAGTATAGGCAGTATAGCCCCAAACAATTAAAGTAAAGCTAGCACTATGTGCTTTAGAGGTATCAATATAGGCAGTATAGCCCAAAGTAATGCTATAATGAGGAGTTAGCACTATGTGCTTTAAGGGTACCAGTATAGGCAGTATAGCCCCAAACAATTAAAGTAAAGCTAGCACTATGTGCTTTAGAGGTATCAATATAGGCAGTATAGCCCAAAGTAATGCTATAATGAGGAGTTAGCACTATGTGCTTTAAGGGTACCAGTATAGGCAGTATAGCCCCAAACAATTAAAGTAAAGCTAGCACTATGTGCTTTAGAGGTATCAATATAGGCAGTATAGCCCAAAGTAATGCTATAATGAGGAGTTAGCACTATGTGCTTTAAGGGTACCAGTATAGGCAGTATAGCCCCAAACAATTAAAGTAAAGCTAGCACTATGTGCTTTAGAGGTATCAATATAGGCAGTATAGCCCAAAGTAATGCTATAATGAGGAGTTAGCACTATGTGCTTTAAGGGTACCAGTATAGGCAGTATAGCCCCAAACAATTAAAGTAAAGCTAGCACTATGTGCTTTAGAGGTATCAATATAGGCAGTATAGCCCAAAGTAATGCTATAATGAGGAGTTAGCACTATGTGCTTTAAGGGTACCAGTATAGGCAGTATAGCCCCAAACAATTAAAGTAAAGCTAGCACTATGTGCTTTAGAGGTATCAATATAGGCAGTATAGCCCAAAGTAATGCTATAATGAGGAGTTAGCACTATGTGCTTTAAGGGTACCAGTATAGGCAGTATAGCCCCAAACAATTAAAGTAAAGCTAGCACTATGTGCTTTAGAGGTATCAATATAGGCAGTATAGCCCAAAGTAATGCTATAATGAGGAGTTAGCACTATGTGCTTTAAGGGTACCAGTATAGGCAGTATAGCCCCAAACAATTAAAGTAAAGCTAGCACTATGTGCTTTAGAGGTATCAATATAGGCAGTATAGCCCAAAGTAATGCTATAATGAGGAGTTAGCACTATGTGCTTTAAGGGTACCAGTATAGGCAGTATAGCCCCAAACAATTAAAGTAAAGCTAGCACTATGTGCTTTAGAGGTACCAATATAGGCAGTATAGCCCAAAGTAATGCTATAATGAGGAGTTAGCACTATGTGCTTTAAGGGTACCAGTATAGGCAGTATAGCCCCAAACAATTAAAGTAAAGCTAGCACTATGTGCTTTAGAGGTACCAATATAGGCAGTATAGCCCAAAGTAATGCTATAATGAGGAGTTAGCACTATGTGCTTTAAAGGTACCAGTATAGGCAGTATAGCCCCAAACAATTAAAGTAAAGCTAGCACTATGTGCTTTAGAGGTATCAATATAGGCAGTATAGCCCAAAGTAATGCTATAATGAGGAGTTAGCACTATGTGCTTTAAAGGTACCAGTATAGGCAGTATAGCCCCAAACAATTAAAGTAAAGCTAGCACTATGTGCTTTAGAGGTACCAATATAGGCAGTATAGCCCAAAGTAATGCTATGATGAGGAGTAGCACTATGTGCTTTAAAGGTACCAGTATAGGCAGTATAGCCCCAAACAATTAAAGTAAAGCTAGCACTATGTGCTTTAAAAGTACCAATATAGGCAGTATAGCCCAAAGTAATGCTATGATGAGGAGTAGCACTGTGTGCTTTAAAGGTACCAGTATAGGCAGTATAGCCCCAAACAATTAAAGTAAAGCTAGCACTATGTGCTTTTAAAGGGTAACAATATAGCCCAAAACAAGGAAGTACTTTAAACTTAAGAGGTGCCAACTAGGCAGAGACAGGCAGAGAACAAACCCCAGAAATGCCCAAGAAGGACAAACAAAGCAGGCTGGAGAGAGGGGAGAACGAGGACTGAAGACAGGGCACCAGCAGCGTTGCAGAGGTCGACAGCACGAGGCAGGAATCGCTATAGTCCGCGCCAGGAGAGAGACAGCGCCAGGAGAAGAAGGGAGCCAGCGCCAATCAACGCAGGGGAAAACGGCCAAGCCCCCAGCTGCAGCGTCAGAACCCAGGGGAAGACGACAACGGCGCTGCCTAGGCAACCAGGACGCCGGAAGCAGCGCGGGACGGGAGGACGCGGTAAGCGCTCCTAACACAGAGAGGGAGGTATTAATTACCTGGGACCGGGCTTGCCATGGGGCATGGGCCCAGAGGTATCACTAGGCGGATGCAGCCTAATGCAGCGACTGCTCTGCTTAACTTAATTTAGAAATGCTGTGGAGGAGTGCAGCCACAGCACAGACACAAGGACTAGGGGCCTGATCCAGACCTACCTGTGTGCAGGGGGAGTCAAGTTAATTGTATTCTCATGGTTGCCGACTTTAGTCAGCTTCCCTCCGGGAGATCCCGGAGAGAAGCGTGCGCCGCATGCAGGGGGCGGGGCTTAATGACGCGATTTATGCAAATCGCGTCATTAGGCTCCGCCCCCTGGTCATACTGGCCCGTTTTGACCTGAAATAGGGGTCGGGACGGGGCTTGATGCCGCAAATTGCGTCATCAAGTCCCTTCCTGTGCCTAGCAACACTAGTATACTAGTGTTGCTAGTGACGCAACCAAGCCTCGTCCATCCCATGTGACGCTAGAGATTACAGGAATGATTGGCAGGGGGACTTAATGTTGAGATTTGCATAAATCGTGCCATTAAACCCTGCCCCCTTGCAGCAATCTGTGGCTTCCCTAGGGGTTCTCCCGGAGGGAAGCTTTGAAAAGTCAGCAACCCTGTTGTATTCTTTGCATGCAGGTTTGAATCTCTGAATTGCTTACTGCACACAGATACTGACCAGCTTTACTATCACACTGTTATTTAGACTTGGGCTGGGGGAACATCACCGCTGAACTCTAATACTGTTTACAACAGATGAAATATGACTCCCCTGCAATCAACATGGTTTAGCCCAGGAGTAACTAAGTTCAAGCACTTACTTGAGTCTGGATCCAGCCCAATGTTATTAAGCTGTTATTTAACATATACATTATTTGAATGCTGGCAGATATGTCATACTCCAGCGATTGGGTGCACGTAGACAGCAATGCAGTGTTTATTCTGTAGATGGCCTAGTGCTTTAAACCTCCTTTGCATGAAGCCACGGAGGCACAGCACACACCCCCATTTGATCACACCACTTTTGATGATGCAAAAGAATCTGTATTATTTTACTATTGGGTGTTCAAGAAGTTGCTGTACTGGGGCCCAGAATTCCTCTTGGTGACCCTGACAGTGCATACAAAGAAAAGGAAGCCCAGTGGCACCCACCCTGCACCCAAACTGCTTAACTGGCAGCTGAGACACATCCTGAGCTTTTCCTGGATGCTGTGACTGCAGGTTATACACAGGCAGCATAGTCAGAGAGATTATAATCCCTGCCTCCCAGATGCCATTCTAGCAATTTGCAGTATGCTGATTGGTGAATGGTTCTGGGCATTCACCAATCAGAGTGATGGGTGGTCTCATTACAGTTATTGGTTAAAGGTTATAGTCATCTGCCAGTAATGCAGGAGGTGGAAATTGCCAGTCATGGGCTGCAGCACCGGATACATAAGAGATCTGGGGTATCAATTTATGGAGGTGGGGGGTGGTCTGATCTGGGGTCTGTCTGTTAACAAAGAGGTAAATAGGTTTTAATGTTTAATCTGGGGGGAGAGTTTTATCTCTTTGAGTTCCTCTTCTTAAGTCTGTTTCTTACATTTGTTTTTTTTTTCTTTTTATTTATTTTATAAATCTCTGTATTCTATATACATAATATAGTATTTCAATTTTTTATATATCTTTGATATTATCTGTTTGTTTTAGCTCAACATCACTTGTTCTTACATTCTTATAAGAATCCTGCTAAGAGTGGAGTGGTCTGAAAGGACAAGAAACTTTTACTGGGACAGGGTCCTAGTAACAATCCTGCACATGGGCCCATAATTTAACACCCCTGACTCATTTCATATATTTTATTACTATGATACATTGTTTGCAACCTGTGTATGTCAGTAATCTGACCTGATGTGGCAAGATATGTGAGCAACAAACGTTTGGCATGTCCTATGGAATACAGATATTTCGCAGCTACAATCTAACTTATATTAATAAATAATAAATTAATATTAATACATTAATTAATAAATAATAAACTGATAGATAACAGTTGTCATGCTAAATACAGTAGAAAATAGGATGAGGAAACAGGAAGCACAGAACACATCCAGGTCAAATGTAAAGGTTGGCAATTAACTAATAACATTGCAACACTTGGTGGGGCCAGACATAAAGATAACGGACAATGTTCACACTGCAGAAATTCAATGCACGCACTTAACTGGTACGTAGATTGCGTAAATGACCTACTACGCATGCATAGTAGGTCATTTTGGGAGATTCCGCACTTAAGATGCCAGAGCCGAAGTTGTGTTTTGTAACACAACTAAAAGGCTACTATTCATCTTTAAATTGAATTTGTCAGCAGGGCATTACAGACACCAGCTGCAGGAGTAAACAGTTCTCTGTCGGGCAGCAGTAGCTTTAATAGGGGTAGCTGTACTAGTTGTTAATGAGCTATACTGAGGTATGAACAGAATGTCTACCGTAGTCTGGCATCACGGACTGCTCTGCAACTCACAGGTCCACATGATTGCACTTGTAAAAGGTACCGTCCACATCCACAATATAAGAGCGAGGGGCAGCCTTCCCCACCCAGGAACCTAGGCCCAGATACTTATGTACGTGCGACAGTGAAATTACGTACAGCACGTACATAATTTCACTGTTTGTTATGTACGCCGTGGGTTACAAGAGTGAGGCTGTCCCCTCGTTTACGATAGTTGACAGGTAAGTATCCCGATTGCCTGCCGACAGCCTGGAGTGCACAGAGCGTGCACTCCCCGCTATGATGCCGGCTGTAATGTCTGCGGGTGCCCGTAAGGCGCCGGTAGGTCTGGATCCAGCCCTTAGTCTCCAGTGGTCTGTGCAGGGGCCTATGCAGGGGAAACATGAAAGGAGCTAGCTAACTAAATCCATCCAAACTAATTTGCTGATATTAAGTACAGGCAACTTCTTGGCTGATGTTATCATATCCCAATTTTGAAATCTGTTTCCTTTGCAGTAGCTTCTCTGGACGCCTTATATCGCACAGAATAATGTGTTGGAATAACAGTAAGGATTTCGGTCTATGTTTAGCAGAGACTACAGCAACAAGACGTGTACATTATCTTCATCCTGTTATGGTCATACTATAAAAACTGTGATCCATACCTTTTCCATTATTACAAACATCTGCAACATCCCATAGCACTGATATATAGATTCTTTGTCTGACTACATTGATTGTGACAAAGCGATTGATACTCTCTGTCTGTATTGCTATATCTGTAGCTCCCATGGACTGTTTAGCTATACTATACTCCTTACCTTGTTACATTTGGTTCATAGATAAAGTAATGTGTTGGCAACTAGGATGTCTTAAGTCTCCTGTATGTCAGGCACTGCAATCAACTGCTCCTCAGCTCTTATGTGAGTGTGTATAATTAAGCCTTCTATATATCTGTATTGCCACTGTTGTTTTTTTGCATAGATTCTTTACTATCTTAACAGTGGATTCAGCTTTACCATTTGACGCTATCACAGTTCATATCTCTGCTATCCATTCCTTTTCTCAATCTGCTGCTGATTGCTGATTAGTCTGCTGGTTTACTGCTACCTAGCAGCATCAGGCTCAGCACCTGCACACAGGTGCAATCAGCTCTTATCAGCACAGCCATATATCACTGAACTCAAGCACTGCTGTCATTGCCAGAGTATCAGGCTCAACAGGGTCTTCTCCTGTGGTTCTGCTTCAGTGTTTGTTCCTGTTTAACCCTTGTGCTCCAGTGTTCCCAGTGTTCTGTCCTGGTATCTTACTATGGTACTTCTGCTCCAAGCCACCATTCCTTGTGTTCAGCTTCTGGCTCCCTTCTTGCCATACACCTGAACCTGTCTCATTGTTTTCCTGCTTCCTATTTATTCCTCACCTTCACCACCGACCCGCTTCTCTAGAGACCCCAGGGCTTATATCTGTTTAGCGACCTGCCATGGCCTACAGCCAAAATCAGGATTGTCTCCACCTTCAGGGGCTCTGGGAAATACTAGGCCATGGTCTAGACTTCGCTTCCAGGTTGTCTGTACAATTCACCATCGTGCCCTGGTTGCTTCTTCGTATTATGTGACAGACGCAGAGATGATGTGACATGTATAAACTCCCATTCAGTAGCAAACCACCTAAACTGCTCACATGTAAATTGTGTTCCATTGTCTGAAATGACCCGTTCATGCAGGCCATACCATGAAAACTGTGATTTGTCATTTTTGAGGATAGGCCTGGGAGTAGCTCAACTTCCCAAAATACTAACTAGTGGTCAACTATCACAAAAAAGTCTGCAAATGTAAATAAATCCATGCCGACAACCTGGTATTTCATGTGACATCATTGTTTCCTTCTGTTGTACATGAGCAAATTCATTACATATTGAACAGCTGCTGATAAAGTCTATTATCTCATTTTGCATGTTGGGCCTGTACAATGCATCTTTCACTTGCATTTCTGGCCTTAAAGGTTTAAGTGTAATCAGAGAGGCGGAATCAGATTAACAATGGACTATAGAAAATAGTCCATCACACACTGCAGGTCTCCAGGCCTCCCACTACTGTGCATTAGGATGAATGTCAGGGACTGACATCCTCATCCAAAGCATACTATATAGTGTGGGACCTTCATCATTTTCAGATATCCAACCAGCACAATAGACTTCAGCATTTGCAAACTGTCATCATTCAATGCTGTATGATCTCATGTATCGCTGATCTGTAACATTCAGATACTTTACTTAGTTGAACTGTGCAATTTCAGCCTGCACTTATCGCATTGTGTAAACTGCATGTTGACAATGTTCGGCTGCTGGTGTTCCCAAGGGCTCAGTTCTTGGTCCCCTTCTCTTATTACTCTACACCTCCTCTCTGGGTGACCTCATCAGCTCCCTTGGCTTTCACTATCACCTCTATGCTGATGACACTCAAATCTATCTCTCCTCCCCGACCTCTCCCCCATTCTTCTGTCCAAAGTATTAATTGCGTCTTGGCCATCTCTTGAATGTCCTAGCTCTTTCTCAAGGTTAACATGGACAAAACTGAAATCGTAGTCTTCCCTACTGCCTGGGTGTCATCCATGACTTCTCACTTTCCACCCCCCACATCCGTGCCCTCTCACTATTCTGCCGCTATTCTGCCACTATTCACCTCCGCAACACAGCTTGCATCATAGCCTTTTTACTCGCAGATGCCACTAAAACGCTTGTAAACTCCTCCTTATCTCTCTTTATCGTCACGATTACTGCAACGTTCTCCTCTCTGGCCACCCTCTGGTCCATCTCGCTCCCCGACAATCCATACTAAAATCCGCAGCCAGACTCATCTTCTTCTCCAAGCGCACTGCCTCCACCTCGCATGTCCTCTACTCCATCCACACTCCCATCTGACACCTCCACTCTGCTGGTGACTGCTGCCTCAACTCCAACCTGATAATTACCTCTCACTCCTGCATCCAAGACTTCTCCTGGGCTCCCCATCTGCACTGAAATACCCTACCACAACCTATCAGACAATCCAACACTCTCCTTCAATATCAGGCAATCCTTCAAACACTCCCTCAAAACCCACTTCAGGCTAGCCTACCATTCCTCCACCTAAAGCTTATCTGCCCTCCCCATCTTCATCCCTGTGTCTCCTGTGTGTTAACCCCCTCCTCATTAATTCTCACCTTTTCTCTCTACTGTCTGTCTCTCTTCTTATTCACCTGCTCTTACTCACATATCCTGCATCTTTATTCTTCATACTATCCATATTATTTTGCTATTTTTGTACTATATTTTATTTTTATAAATAAACATTAATAATAATAATAATAATAATAATAATAAAAAGTAAATAAA
>WWET01003209.1:31095-43403 GCA_011038615.1 Limnodynastes dumerilii | reverse complement strand
CCATACGCTCGCACAGGAGCGTATGGCCTCTTAGCACGCCCCCCACCCTCATTTACTTACCTCCCCCCGCCCACCAGCCGTAACGTGAGCGTAGGGACGCTGGAGGACGTCCCCTCCAGCATCCCTACGGCACTACTATGGACGCCCGATCAACGATCGGGCGTTACCATAGTGACGCCGGGCAACATCTGCCCGGCGCATGCGCATTAGAGCTACGGCCGCCGTACAAGCGACGGCGGCCATAGCTCTGGATCAGGCCCCATGTGAACATCATGGTCTGTTTGGTGCACATAGGAGAGGCTCCAGTTAGCAGTTTGTGATGTATCTCAGCTGTGATTATGCTCTGGCTATACAGATAATGAAGAAAGTGATGAGAAGCAAAAATATCACTAAGCCACTAATTTTTAATTTGTGCATATTTCTGCTCAGTTGTGGTCAGTGTCCTAGAAGAAAATGCTACTGGTTGACCCTCTTGCATTAAGTAACATTAAAATAGAATATAAATGAAGGAACAGCTAATGGAGGTCGAGGCTTCCCAGATTTTAAAGCCTATTACTGGGCCTACCAACTGAGTTAGATGGCAGCCTTTTTTGCTCCCCCAAATACCCTAGCATGGCTTGACATTGAGGCTGCCCATCTTGGCATCTCCTCCATTTCCTCTCTCTGGGGATTGCCCTGAATGGCCTGCACAACCCTAACCTGCTCCCTTCCAACCACCTTAGTTACCTACTCTATTTGGAATTGCTGTAAACACCGAGTAGCTAGACCTGAACCCCATTCTCCCCTCACTCCGCTATGAGACAACCCCATGTTTCCCCCTGGCCAGTCTCATTGATTTTCATTACCCTGGCGACTGGCCGGCATACGCTTTGCCTCTGATTTAATCTACAACGATACCTGGCTTTCTACTCCAGATCTCTACCTACATTTCCCCGATCTCCCCTGCAATCCCTTCTGTTATATCCAACTGCGCCACTATCTTCTCTCCCTTCCCATCCCTCATATCTCAGCTTTCCCAACTGAATTATAATCTCTATGCCTTACCTCCCCCCTCAGAAAAGGCATGGTCTCTACTGCATATACAGTTTTACTGATGTCACTTATTGGCCCTCAGGATGCACACGAGAGTCGGTGGGAGTGGGACCTTGGGACATTGCCTGGGAAGCCATCAGGACCCAGGTAGCTAAATCCTCAATCTCCACTAGAATGAAAGAAAATGCATATAAGGTATACTATAGATGGTATCTCACCCCTCATAGGCTCTCTAAAATGTTTCCTACAACTTCCCCCCTGTGCTGGCAGGGGATGGGGAGAGCCCAGCACCTTTCTCCACATTTGGTGGACCTGCCCTGTGATCTCTTCCTACTGGGATAGAGTATCCGCCCTCTTAAATTCTATTCTCCCATTTCCAATCCCTAAAGACCCATGGACGTTTCTCCTATGCCTTCCTGTACCAGATGTTGCTTTCCTCCTTCTATGATCCATCCTCATCATCATCTCCTACTCTTCCCCTCAATATAATTTAAAAGTGTTCTATTTAAATGTTTATTGATGCTACCTGTATCAAGTTCCCTGTTTGTGGCCGACTGAATTTTATTTTCTTACCATTTTGTAAACTGGGCATCACATTAATAAAGAAAGGTAACCAAAAACACTGTGAGTATGGCTTTAAGACATAGATATTTTACTCCATTTATTAAAAACATAAACTCAAATAGGACATATGATAAAAATACATATAAGAGCAGCCATTAGGATAGTCTGGGGCCTGGTGGATGAAACAGTCAATGAGAGACCCGTGGGTAACACCACTGGACGTCCAAGACAGCGGGAGCTGGTTGACACTGGAAGAATACAGGACACACCGGAGGAGGCTTGGTGCTCTGGTAGCCAGCTATCAGTGTGAAAGGCTAGACACAGTTTCGGCAGACTGTACCATGTTTGATCTTTTGATTTTGAAATACTGCACAGGTAAGGTCAGACAGTGGCCCCTTTTATTTTTCTTTTGTTGATTTGGTTTTTTGAGGTTTAGAGACAGATGGAGCCATTGGGCCTGATTCAGACTTAAGAAGGAGCTTGAAAATAGAAGAGGAAAGTTACTCTTGGGCTAAACCATGTTGATTCCAGGGGAAGTCAAGTTAATTGTATTTTTTGCATGCAGGGAAATATCTTTGAATTGCTTACTGCACACTGACCAGCTTTACTATTACACTGGTATCTAGACTTGGGATAGAAAACGTCACCTCTCAACTCTAATACTGTTTGCAACAGATGAAATATGACTCCCCTTGAATACAACATGGTTTAGCCCAGGAGTAACTTTCCTCTCTTAATTTCAAGCTCCTTCTTAAGTGTGAATCAAGCCCATTGTTACAAGTTGATATAGGAATGAAAATGTTGTAGAGATACATATGTATTTATTTCTTGCAAGTGGATACATTGTTTATAATATATGTTTGTGATGTTAAATTTGTTTTGTCTATTGTTATATTTTAAATTAAATTTTTTTTACATTAAGGCTAAAACAAAATCTTTAAATTCCGCACTGAGTTTGTCCCATTTGCTACTCAAATTTCCACTCATCTGCATCTCCTTTGGGGGAGTAATACTGTTAATAATATGATCGCTCTATCTCTCTCTCTTCAAAATATTGTTCTCAGTGGAAGGTGCTTTTACAGTCACATAGAACTTGAGAAGGGCTTGCCAGAACCCTGAGCTTTTTATTACCAGTATACAACATCAGGTGTGGGCAGTTTCAGATGCATGTAATAAGAACTCACACACAAACTGCTAGATAACAGTAGTCAAGAAATGCATGTGTACAAGAAATGCATGGTGGGTGGGCATCGGCATGCAAATTGTACAGTAAGGGCTTGGTTGTGTGTGCGGAATATATAACGTAGGATACAAAAATTCATTCTGCACACCGGAATTCCGTGGAGTGTCCACATTCCTGCATGTGGGATAGCCAATTCCTGCTATTAGTTCTTAATCTGGTCCAACATGTGTAACAATGTGTAACAATATCCAGAGTTAAAATTGGGAAGAGTCAGGATTGAAATCAAGCAAAAAACAGCACATCACCTTGATCTGGCAAGTCGTTTTCATGGTCAAACCACAAAGGGACTGTAGCTTATTGAAAACTAGGGTGGAAGGGGCTGGCACCTACTGGTAGGCTTAAAAATAAGTATAATATCCTAGCGAGGTGTTAATAATGATCATGTTAATTCTACTGATCTAGGAGATATAAAGGTTAGACCAGTGTGGCAACTATAGCTGAAGTTGCTGTAATAAAGAAAAGACGTGAAAGTTAAGCATAACATTTTCTGGACGTTAGAATTTTTTAAAGAATTAAACAGTTATCCATTTGCTTAGTTGTTGAGGATTTATGATTTAGGGTGTAAATTGTCATTAGGAATTTATGTCCAAAACCATATTGCTATAGGGTAAGTTTCATAAAGGGCCAGGAGACCCTATAAAAGCCCTTCTCAGCATTTAGGTCCAATTGTGATAACTGAGTAATCTGGTAGAAGTTTAAACTTCTGAATTGCAGAGAGGTGAAACAGTGCAAGAAAGACTCAGAGTATATTCACACCAGTTTTAGCTAAATAAATTCTGTTTTAATTGAAAGTATTTACTTTGTTTTGAATAAGCAGAAAACTTAGTTTGTACAATGAAACAAGGAAATGTAAATTGAATATTTTAAATCACAACTTAACACCTATTCGACCAGCGAAAAGATTCTTTTTTCAACAGATTATCAAATTATATTATAGTTTATAGAATCAAGAATATTATATAAGAACATTTATACCTCCTTTCCTCAAATCACAATATTTCGGCTACCTATTTAAAGAATTAAACAATTACTACAATCAAAATTACATTAAAATGAAATAATGCATACACAGTTAAAGAACAATGGGTTAGATCCAGAACTCCGCTTGCAGTCCGTTTACTAGCGTAGAGTATTTACGTGTGCATACCTTCTATAAACTCCCCTAGGCACACCCCTTTTAATGTACGTACTTTGACCGATTTCCGCTTTTCAAGCCCTACCTTAACTTTTGGCCACGTAATCGCTATCGTCCGCACATGTACGGATGGGCAACGCGAACTTATGCAGCTAAGTATGCCCATACTGTACACTTTAAATGAAAACCCGCTACTGCCACCTTTTCCCGATCTGCTCCGATGTCACCTCCTTGCTCACAGCTACTGCCACCTTTCCCCGACCTGCTCCGATGTCACCTTCTTACTTGACTCCACAGACACTCTTCTAAGTCTGTTCCACTAACCTCTGCACCACCAATACTTTCTTAAAGCTGCCCTTTCGTTCACCGCTACCGTCACTTTCTAAATTCTGTTCTCCTGTCAACTCCTCACAAAACACATCTGGTGACCATCGTCACTCTCAATATCTACTATGCCGTCACCTCTGCTCATTTCAACTGCTGCTACCAACTGCTTCTCAACTGTCCCTCCTTACACATCACACTTGGTCAAGATCCTTCTAGAAGACCACCCTCACGCTACATAACCCATCCTCATCAGCTGACTGTTGCCTAACAACATCCCTCACGCCACCCTGTGCTCAAATCTGAACACGAGACCTATGCTATCTGCATAGTATCACAAAAGCATGAGAGCAACACCATTGCAGCCAATTCAATATGTGAACCCCACTCTCCACAATCCCCCAGGGGTACCACACAATGCCAGAGATGGGGAAGAAGTATTTTTGATGTAGCAGATTAAGTCCACAGTTCATCTGGTGTTTTCTAGCACCTGTAGGGATGAAACTAAGCCAACCTGGTCCAGGTGTATAAAGTCAAGAAGACGCAGATTTAGGAAGTTGGCCAGGACTTTGGTGAAGAGTTTCGGGTAGGTATCCAGAGTGAAATTGGCTAGTAACTGGTGCAGATAAAAAAAAAAAATAAAGAAGCAATAAACTTACTGTGCTGAAACATCTGCTATTTTTCCAAGCAAAAGGAACATCTACAGTGTCCAAGGAAAAGAACAAAATATATATATATATACTAGAGTCAAGCTCACTAGTAACTGGTGCAGATAAAAAAAAAATAAAGAAGCAATAAACTTACTGTGCTGAAACATCTGCTATTTTTCCAAGCAAAAGGAACATCTACAGTGTCCAAGGAAAAGAACAAAATATATATATATATGTTTGAAAAGACTGCTGGATGGGGCTAAAACAAACAATTACCAGAAACAGTCATGCAGTTGACCTGACAGGATCTGTTGCAAAACCAGTGAATCACTAAAAAAAAAATTGATTAAAAGTTCTTGTAAATTTTAAAAGTCTCTTAATGTTCCTAGTGTTGTGAATTCACTAATTAATATTTTTTTTCATATTTTTTATAAGTTTTTCTGCATAGTAAAACAAAGTAGAAATAAGGAATTAAAAAAGAAGACATAAAAGAAAACAAAATGAGAGACTGTTTAAAATACTCATAAAACATAAATGTGGAAGAACAGGAAATCCAAAGCAGATATAATATCTGATAGAGCTCCAATGTAGAACCTGGGTGAGCTGGATACAGATAACAGGTTGGTTGGCTGAACACCTTCTGGTGGGATACCTCCACTGATGACATTTCAAGACGTAAATCTCTTTTTTAATGGTGGTGTGTTTATGGTGCATCCACATCTCCAAGAGGTAGGTTGCTGTAGAAAATTCTAGCCCAGAGTCAGTTATCTTGATATATGTGGTAGAATTGTAAGTCGCACAAAAATGTTTAGTATAGAGACAGCTGAAAGTTCTTTTTTGGCTGTCTCTAATTCGAAAAACAGCCATTTTCGGAACCCGCCGGCCGCTGGACCCGTCGCAACTGCCACCGACCAGAGAACCACCGCAGACCCCACCAGATAGAGGTGAGTAGCTTCTCTGGGGACTTTTAGGTTTAGGGTTAGGCTCTGTGAAAGGGAGGGTTAAGTTTAGGCTCTGGGAAAGGGAAGGTTAGGGGTAGGATCAGCCCATGGGGATAAAAGACTTAGGGTCAGGCTGTGGCGAGGAGAGTCTTAGGGTTAGGCTATGGGCAGAGGACTCTTAGGGTCAGGCTGTGGGTAGGGGAGTCTTAGGGTCAGACTATGGGAATGGGAATTTTAGGATTAGGCTACAAGGAAGAGAGACTTAGGGTTAGGCTTTGGGAAAGGGAGTCTTAGGGTCATTGAAGGGCAGTGATTGCGCTACATGTTTTTTTGCCAGAGTAAAAATACACACACACAAGGGGCCTCATTCATTAAGCTCGATTTGGGCTAAATAATAAAGTTTGTAATTCATTAAAGACGATTTCTCCGAATCGCGGTGAAATTGCCTTTAAATCACAAAAAATAATATCGCAGCCAGAGAGGTGCGATTTCATTTTTTGAGCCGATCGCGACCACCAAAAACACATGTCCGTATAACAGACGTGTTTTTGTGTGTGTAAAAACCTAAGTGCCTCATGGCTGCAAGCTGTAGCCATGCTGTACTGATAGAACTACAAGGATCAGCAAAGATAACCCTTGTAATTCCATCAGCACAACATGGTTACACTTGTAATCATGCAGCGCTGCGTGTACAGTGTAAAAAAAAACAAAAAACGCAAAACATAAATTAACCCTTACATTGCAAAAATAAAGTAAGCTTGTAAAAAATATATTTTCCTAACTAACATTGTACCCTACATGAGTGCACTTACCTTAGGTGGTCATCTCTCCTAATGTAAGTGAAGTGTGTGCAATGTATCGTGTGTATAAAATATTAAAAAATATTTTTACACTCACCATTTGATGTCTGCATCTTGGGAAGCCTTCAAATGTTTTTTTTTCAGATGTCTTCTAGTCTTTTCTTGCAGCTTGGACCATCTTCTCCTGTTGACATGCAGCAGATGTTCTTTTCTCCATCGCGGCATCTTCTTCGGACGATCCGGTCACTAAGGGGCGCTGTTTTTATACTACAGATGACGTCAGAAACAGTAGAGGACTGACGTCACCTGTAGTATAAAGACAGTGCCCCCTAGCGACCTGATCATCATAAGAAGATGCCGCGATGGTGGAAAGAACATCTTCAGCTGCGTGTCAACAGGAGAAGATGGTCCAAGCTGCAAGAAAAGACTAGAAGGCATCTGAAAAAGAACATTTGAAGGCTTCCCAAGATGCAGACATCAAATGGTGAATGTAAAAATAAGTGCACTCATGTAGGGTACAATGTTAGTTAGGAAAATATATTTTTTACATGCATACTTTCTTTTCGCAATGTAGGGGTTAATGTATGTCTTGCGGTTTTGTTTTTTTACACAGTACACGCAGCGCTGCATGATTACGACTGTAACCATGATGTGCTGATAGAATTACAAGGATCAGCTTTGCTGATCCTTGTAGTTCCATCAGTACAGCATGGCTACGGCTTGCTACGTTTTTTTACGTTTTTTTTCAATGTCAGGCGATTTGCCGCGATTAGTTAAAGGGCTAATCGCTGTGGTTTTCTAATGAAAATCCCAGCGATTAAGCCCTTTAAACATCGCGGAGCATCGCCTGTGATTGAAACAAATCGCGGGTTAATGAATTTGAACAATTTTTTTCAAACAATCGTGCCAAAATCGCTGCGATGGGCCGCGATGTAAAATCGCATCAAAAAATAGTTTTTAATTAATTAGACCCAAAGAGCGGTACTTGGAGTTATTACAGTAAAGTGCTAGGAATTCAGGGCTGAAAACGAAGCCTTGGACTCCTAGTGCTTTACTCTAATAATCTCCGAGTGCCACTCTTCTTGTATCCGTATGTATATGGTCATTCTGCTATACCGGGCTGCCAACTGAGTATGGCAGCCCACACACACATACACACACATTTGTGTATTTAGATAGATTGCTAGATATAGATAAAAAAAAAAACACTGGATACTGTTACTCCTCAAAATGATATAACTGGCTTGGTGCCTTAAAACGGTCATAAACAGATTAGAAAGGCCAATAAGACGCTCACAAGGCTTGTTAGCAGAGAGTAAGCAAAACTTTTCAGGTATTTTATTTTAGTTTATAACAATGATTCAACCTCAAAGAATGGTTTTCATAGGGGGTCAAAAACAAAGTACAAGACTTCCAGACTTCCGATTCTGAGGCTGCAGCATGGTGCCAGGCTTTTAATATTTTTATCATGTGTATTGTGTATATATAGGATTATTGATTTTTGCACTCTATATGTATTTTGATCCCATAAAAACTGCTATTTATCTCTTTATGGTTGAAACATTGGAATATGCTATAATGAAATATTGCCAAACCTCAACTAAAAAGCCTTAGAAATGTCATATTTGCCTTTTGAATATATATAAAATTTTGTCCCTCTTTTGAATTCTCAAATGTTGGGAGGTATGGATAAGGTATAGATAAGTACCTGTTGAATGCCAGTAAAAGTAGAAATATATATATATATATATACACACACACACACACACTGAGTAAGTTACAATTAATATTATCTGTAATAAGTGTGCGTGTTTATATAGGTGTACATTCTGTATGAGTATATACCAAGTGAAGTGAAGTTTAAGAGCTTATAGTAAAAAATAAAAAAAATAAAAAAGCCCCCCAAATCTTACCTTAAGATCTGGCTGTAAGAGAAGATCTCAGGTCTCAGTCGGCAGCCGGGAGGTCACATGACACGCTGTGAGGGGAAGTCACAGTGTTGATGACTCATCATGTTGCAGAGCTGGAGACTTCCTGTCTCTCTCTGCAGGGGATGACTCACAGTCCGTCAGTGAAGGAATTGTGAATTCCCAGATGGGGAGAGAGACTGCAGATCCTAGCTATACGCATGGGACAAAATTGAAAGCGTGCCTGACATTTCTCACTGTTGAAGGGGACAGTTAAGGCAAGGATTAGGGAAAGTGTTGGGGTTACATTTTATTCTTACCATTTGGAGCACCATGTTCATGTACCACACCCTGTGGTGGAGACCTCTTGTAGACTGTGCAAGGTGAAAACAAAATTCATGGTGTTTGTGCTTAAAATGCAGATTTGTAGCTCCAATCCGCCAGTGAGGAGGCAGTAGAGTTATCTGTGCTTGCTGGCCATTCTGATGTTCAGGCTGAGGGTCTAGCAAAGGTTAGTGACCAGGGGCCGTATCCAGAACTACGGCCGTCTTCCATAGACGGCCGTAATTCACTGAACAATAGCTACTGCGCATGCGTAGTAGCTATTGTACGTAATCTGTGTATCGTTTCGATACGTAGATTGCGTATATGCGGTCTTTTAGGCCGCATATACGCAATCTACGTATCCTAGACACATAGTTTAAGACTGACACTTTACTGTTAAAAAATAAATGTATTATGTCTCTTAAATGTAGAATAGTTATAACTACATTTTCATGTCATCTAACTAGCCATTGGATAACTTAAGTTCTTTGTTTTAACATTTAATATAATGCTGTTTCATCTAAGCAAAGCTGTTCCCATAGCCCCAGGTCATTGTGTGTGTGTATTTTTTTCCCTTTGAATTTAATAACCTCTGTTTACAGAGGTGTTTAGTCCACAATTTCAAAACAGGTATACACTGTAAAGTATACAAATAAAAAGTAACCCGGAGGAACAAACTTTTATTAGCTAGTAAAAGACTTGCTAAATGGTGCCTTGCGCTTTATTGGAAAAGCCAAAAAGTCATAAAGTGGAAATGCTTGAAGGGCATAGGAGGATTCTAAACACTCATGACTAATAGAGTGAATTTATCTAATGGTCTGTTTCATGCCATGGGACAGAAAGGACATGCTGTATAAATAATACCTGTGACTACTTGTAATTACACTGGTATATGTGTGATCCCATTGCTTTCCACAGTGTATAGATATATTTTATTATTCATTTTTAAAAACAGTAATATTTAGAATGAAATGAATTAATCAAATTCCTTAAAATCTGTATTTAGTAAAATAAATTTTAAAAGTGTCAAATGAAAAGACATTTATTCAGGTTAAATTTAAATCTATATTCCAACAAAATAACAAAACAAAAATAAAATACACACAACGGGCCTGATCCAGAGCTACGATGTAGCGCTGAGCGTACTAACACTCAGCGTTACATCGCTGACTCCCCCTGGCACTCCCCCTGTGCGGGCGTATGGCCCCTTCCTTACGCCGGCTGAAGGCTACCCTAACTTCAGCCGGCGTAAGGAAGGGGCGCCCCTTCCTTACGCCGGCTGAAGGCTCCCCTAACTTCAGCCGTCGTAAGGAAGGGCCCATACGCTCGCACAGGAGCGTATGGCCGCCAAGCCCACCCTCCCACCCTCATTTAACTCACTCCCCCCACCCACCTACACTTAGCTGAACGTAGGGACGCTGGGGGACGTCCCCTCCAGCGTCCCTACGGCGCTGCTACGGACGCCCGATCCAGGATCGGGCGTTGCCGTAGCAACGCTGGGCAACATCTGCCCGGCGCATGCGCAGATCGGCTGCAAAGCCGATCTTACGCTTATGCCCGCCGTCCGAGCGACGGCGGGCGTTCTTCTGGATCAGGCCCAACGGCCCAGATCCTGGGCTACGGACGCCAGCTGAATTACGCACTGTGCGTTAGCGTACCGGCTGGCGTACATGACATTAGTTATGTACGCCAGTTATGTACGCTAGCCAGTACATTAAAGGGGCCGGCCAGCATTTTACGTAGGTCGTGTCTCCGCCATATAGGTGGAGATAGGCATTGAAATAAGCAGGGCGGGGGACGTAAGTCCGCAGACCATGTCGTAATTTTTAAGGTAGTGCAGGGGGCGTGCACTCCACACTACGCTGTAGTAACTATAGACCACGCACATTCATAAGCCGTGCATTGGTCTGGATCCAGCCCAACTTTTGTCATTTCTGTCTTGTAGATACCTTGTGGCGCCTTATAAATAATGAATAATAATAATGATGATAATAAATAATAATAATAATAAATACTTTTGACATCTGCCATCTGTTATTACTAGGATTCAAATATCAGTCCTTTCCCTCCAGGTAAAACAAAAATACACAAGGGAACTTAGGACCAAAATAAGATAAGTAAGTTTTTAATTAAAAAATATCTTATTGTACATTCATGGTTGGATGGAGTGAGGTGCGTGGTTAAAATCAGGACTTTAAAAGGGAGGTTTCCATGTAGATTATGCTACACAGTAGTGCCTTAAATTCACTCTTTCATGCTATAACAACAGCATGCTCTCCCCCAAATCAGTAGCAACTCCAGAATGGTTGCATCTTTCCTTAAGCTGAAGACTGGTGACAAAGGGGTGAAGCATTAAATAACAAATTAATGTTTTGTATTGTAAAACATGTATAATTATATGCAATATATGCATTACATATACTGTAAAGTTCTAATTATCCTTCAGAATATTACATATTTAATTGGGAAGTATTATTCTAGTATCAGCCATACAAATCATAGACATTTTCTATATACAGTCAACCTTAAGACATCTTATACTCTAATTGACAGCTGAGTGACAGCACATATCATGCAAATAGGAAGACTGCTGTGTTACATAAGGGAGAATGATACAAGCAGTCTGGAAGGGAATCTTACCACATATCACATGATGTGTATAGCTGCACTGATGTGCATAGTTTATCTGTGCCAGTTATCACTGTCTCTGATAATGTGCTTGCCTGGAGCTACAGCTCCACGTGATAAAAAGCATATTTTAAATATTGCAAAGGCAGTGAGCAAGGAAAGGGAGGTTGATGTCATTATCCATCTTGGGACAAATGACTTAGCCAATGCTGGAGTTGTGGCTGTCTGAGATGAATTTAGAAAGTTGGGAACTGCTCTTAAGCAGGTGGCAAATACTGTTACTTTTTCTAAAGTGCTGCCAGTATACCGATTTGAAAGCGGTACAATGTGGCGCATTTATGATTTTAATCTGAGGCATAGGAAGTGGTGTCATGAGGAAGGATTTGGGCTCATAGAACATAGCCATTCCACCTGGCAAAATAGGAACTTGTATAAAAAGGATGGCTTGCACCCATCTTCTGTGGGGACAGATATTCTAAGTGAGCAGTTTAAATGCTTTATTAGAAACCATTTAAACTAGGAGAGGGGGGCAGTGATACAAATAATAAAAATAGCTGCTCCCCTAACCAAAAAGTGTTGGGTGGCCAGTCAATAATGACAGATAATATAGCCACCGCAACAAATGGAAAAGAAAATATAAAAAGCAATATAAACATATCTAGCAATAATAATGAACTGATAAATAGGAGATTCATAATGCAACCTCTCAGAGCAATGTGTGCAAATGCTAGGAGCTTGGGAAATAAAATCCCTGAATTAA
>WWET01003209.1:2139-21802 GCA_011038615.1 Limnodynastes dumerilii | reverse complement strand
CTGATCCTGGTCCTGCCTGATCCATTGCCTGGTCTGATCCTGGTCCTGCCTGATCCATTGCCTGGTCGTGCCTGGTCTCCACTCCGGCCCTGTCTGCACCTCCAGTCCAGTCCTGTCTGCAACTCCAGTCCGGTCCTGTCTGCAACTCCAGTCCGGTCCTGTCTGCAACTCCAGTCCGGTCCTGTCTGCAACTCCAGTCCGGTCCTGTCTGCAACTCCAGTCCGGTTCTGTCTGCAACTCCGGTCCTGTCTGCAACTTCGGTTCTGTCTACAACTCCAGTCTTGTCTGCAATTCCAGTCCAGTCCTGTCTGCAACTCTGGTCCTGTCTGCAACTCCAGTCCGGTCCTGTCTGCAATTCCAGTCTGGTCCTGTCTGCAACTCTAGTCCGGTCCAGTTGTTCTTCCACTCAAGTCCGGCATAGTCCGGTCACCAACCCACTGATCCTGGACTTTTGCCTCTCAACCCAGCCCGGCATAGCCAGGCCATTCCACAACCATTGGATATTTCCTCACCTGACACTATCCAGAATTACTTCACCGCATTCTATTATTTGTTCTGTATCTTGTGCAACTACCTTTTATTAAAATCACTAATTCCACTTCACTCCTGCTCGTCTGTCGTTTCCCTTGGAACCCGGGACAGGTCCCACAAAACTTTGCAGTTCGTGACATATATTAATCATATCTCCTCTTAGACGCCTTTCCTCATAGTTCATTGACTCCATACCCTTTATCAATTTTGTCTCCCTTCTCTGAACCCTTTCTAGTTCCAAAATCTATTCTTTTTACTTTTGTTAAATGGTAAATGCACTTCAGTTAGGTTCATGGGGTCCATGAGAAGAATATTCCCTTGAATGTCACTAAAATCTGTTAAAATTTCTGGCTGAAAGTCACCCACAATTAGGGCTACAGTATGGCTGCATCCAGGGCTACCATCAGGGGAAAACCAGCCGGGACTATTGTCCCGGGCCTGAAGCTGATGGGGGCCTGCCAAGTAGCGTGCCACTGTGCAGGGAAGAATTTCTCTGCACACCGGCCAGCTTTTAAAGCAGGTCAACAATGCCCTGCCCTGTGTGATGTCACTAATGATGTCACATAGGGGGAGGAGCCATGTAATTGTGTCTCGGGCCCCACATTTTCTGAGGGCGGCCCTGGCTGCATCCAGGATAGTTGGGAAGTTCAGGAGTCTTCTAGACACATTCTGGAAGTGTAGGCAGTTTGAGTTTGTTGTCATATTTGAGGGGAGCTCTATTCACTGAGAGGATTTGTAATACAAAGATATAGTATACAGTGTAATCATACAGAAAACAAAGCAGACCCTGCACTAATGAGCTTTCTTTCTAAGATGAGGGGGAACACAAACATTTGCATCTCTTGGTGAGGAACGTGCTGCAAACTATAATATATCCAATGACCAAAATAATCCTCTGAGGGTTATATGTCCACTACCTGCACCAGTCCTAATAGAATTGGTCCTGGCTGAATCATTCAGGTACTCCCATTTTGCCACTGCATGTAATCTCTTACCTGCTCCTGTCTCCCTGCGGATAAACGGATACAGGAACTTCCCCTGTCACTGTTCACTCTTCAGGCTACTCCATAGACATCATGCGTCCTCGCAACCTATTGTTTGAGGGACGTGTTGGCTGCTGTCTTCTTATTGGGCATATAGAATATATATGGATCTATATAGAAACGGCAGCTGTAATGAACACTGCCAGTTACAGAATCTCTGCGCTTATCCTGCTCCTCTCTTTGGGCCTGATCCAGAGCTACGAAATTTTCGCACGATGGGCGAATACGTACGTTCGGCCGTGCGTATAAACATACACGCCCCTAACACTCCCATTGTAAAGTACCTGCTTACGGCGGCTATACCCTACACTAGGTACTACCGTTGGCCGTACGAATTTTCGCACATATTACGCAAAGCGTACGGGCTTAGCACGCCCATACTGTACAATTTAAATGGCTATCCCCGCCTCCGTGTAGTAAAACGAGCGCCCAGGCGACCGTCGTACTGAACGCACGCCCCTCGAGCGAACAATTCGCACACAATACGACCGCTATACGCTCATGTCGTCCAGCCGACCGGAAGCTGTCATACTGGGCATGCGCAGTGCGAATTTTCGTATGAAAATACGCAAAAAACGGTCGTACGCTCGCTCGAAATCGCCCAATTTCGTAGCTCTGGATCAGGCCCCTTGCCTCTATTAAAGTTCTTACTTCTTACTCCTGAGTACCCTCAGTCTTAATTTTCCCTGTTCACCCTTCCTAGTCTGTACTCCTGCCTTCTCTGCTGCGTGTGTTTTCTTCTCTGGTGTGTTAGAGTGAGTGTGTGCCTTGGTCAGTCTCACTGTTTGTTGGGGTTGCTGTCTTCTTTTGTCACTGGGGTTTCATCCTTGTCTGTGTAGTAAGTGCGCTTACCCTCACTCATAGGTTCGGTTCACCGAGTGCTACGACCTGCTAGATTTCTGCAGCCAAGGCTGTCCCCACAATCCGGGGTTCCAGTGAACATCAGGCTCTGGTTAGACTCTGAACCCTGGTGAGCCGTTTTCTAACACTGGCCATTAATATTAACTGGACTTCCTTCCTGTTCTGGAGCAGGTTTTTGCCTTTCCTGTTGCACAGGCATTTCATGGAAGTTCCAGGTTGATAGTAGCAAGGATAACAGCGCTTTCTGTACTGAAATCCTTTTTTACATGTTGGTATCAAAAGGCGTACAGATATGTTTTATTACAATCGGTGTGTCCCTGTCTTGGAATGATTCAGTTGTCACCTTGTGGTTAGCCCCAACTTTAAGGTGCTGTCTTAACAACCATTTAGAAGTCTACTTATCAAATATTAAGTGCATTCTATAAAATGATAGCACCAATGGATGATACCTCAATTTATTATATTTAGTAGAATTTTGTGAATATATGTTTTACTTTTGTGCCACTTGTTACTACTCAAAGAGCTAAGAAAACCTGGTATTTTGCTACTTTTCTCATATGTATCCAATCAAGTTGGGCAATTCTAATATTACTTTTTGTTAGACAATAACTGATTAGGTAATTGTCATTTCAGGCAAGGATGTTTTTACAGTTCATCCAAACTGTTCTTTTTATTAATGTCCACGTTTTATGATGAATGGTGTAGGTCCTGGAAATAGCACTTAGGCCAACGCGTTTCGGACTAACAAGTCCTTTCTCAAGGCTAATGATGTGTGTGGTGCCATTTCAGGAATATATATACCCTCAAAAATAGCCTAAGAATTTCATTGGCTGAGGGTAACAGTGAGGGAGGGACAGTTATCTCAATATGTGAAGGGTATTTAACCCTTGTTGGAACATATGAAAAATACAATAAATACATATAAATAAATACATATTCTAAAAGATTCATACACGTTAAGAACTACAAATATAACCTTTCGTAAAATGTTAAAATGCATATACAACTTATACAGTGTAAAATTTAATAAAGATAGCGTATAGTGATTTACAGAAACCATTTTATCTCAAAATCCATATTGAGACCATTGGGGTGCAGATGTATCCAATCAAGTTGGGCAATTCTAATATTACTTTTTGTTAAAACATTTCTATTATTCAAAACCTCAATATAAAATAATTATTTTAAGGTTGTGTAAAGTTAATACCACTCATTCATTTTTTTATTTTGCATGTAGGAAATGTTGTTTACAAATCTATATATTTTTTAAATAAGTAATTTGAAGCCAACATTATGGATTGTAACAAGGAAAGTGGAACGTTATAGGTATTTGCATTTCAAACATGATTCATAAACAATTTGCTGAATAATTACTAACCTGGTTAGTTCTTGTGAGTTGTAGGGTTTATTAGTCTGAGCTAAGTCAGACACATTACTTTAACAAGCCTTTTGGATCTCTTTCAAGACAGAGAGAGGTAAAGACCTGAGTCAGTGGTTTTACATTTTAGACACTGCATGAGTTTGTAGAGTCACACATCACAGCAAATGAGGCAAAACTGCCAGTGAAATGAATACACAGCATTTATAGACACTGAAAATATGTCATCTTTTTATCTGGGGACTCAAATAACATCAGCAGTTGGAGGTGGAAGTGATTTTCAGTTAATAAATGTAAATCATGTCTATCTTTATCCCTTTCATTTTAAAACTTAAAGCGATTAAACAATTACATTCTTAATCAAAATGCTGACAACATAAAACTAGTGAACAGTCTCCTTTCCAGCTGGTTGATATCATATGCAAAAACCCTTAGAATTTGCTGACATAGAGCTGGATACAGACCTGTGACCATCACCCCACTTACGCACGCAATGTGTGTAAGTGGGGTGTTTTGAGGAGAGGGCACAAACGCACGCCAGAAGTTACGCGTGTTTCATGCATGTAACCTCTTTTGTACGGAACTTTGGTCCGCACAATAGGAATTACGAGGAAAGGGGCCATGCTTCCCCACTGCCCGCTAAGGTGCACGGGGGGGCCATGCTTCCCCTCCGCCCGCTAAGGTGCATGGGGGGGGGGAAGCATTTAAATTGTACAGTTGGGGATGGATTAGGTATTTATGAGCACTGGCACAATGCCTGACCCACCACTGCTAATAAAGTTGAGCAGCAGCAGGTCAAGCAATATGTTTCTATATCTGCTGAATGTAGTATTCAGCATGTGAAGACTGCAGATGGCAGATGATAACTGTAAAGAAAGTAATTGAAGGAGAAACAGGGAGTTAGAAAGAGAGAGTGAGAGTGTGGGTTAGAGAGACACATGCCAACATAAACTGTGGGTTAGAGAGACATGGTATAATGGATGGCACAACAGCCTACAAATGCAAAACAGACTTGCATTTAACACAAGGTACCAATGTGACGTTCACAGTTGGTACGCGATAATGGGAGAAAAAGTGACACTACCCACATTTCCTACAGCCTATGTTGAGCTTAAGTCCCGCCAGGCACCCGCTCTCCAGTGAGGCATATGACAAGAAGCCTAGTGCCCATTAATCAAGTGCTTGTGCCCACTAACCATAGGGCCTTGAGCCCCCAACCAAGGGCTCATTGATGGCAGTGTGTGCTAAAATCCTCCACTTCTCTCTAGCAGAATGACACCTCCTCTTCATTGGTGTCAGTGGGGCATGTATTTCCTGAAACCCAGGCGTATACTTTACAATGGTTATTGCCTGGAAGAAGAGCAAAGGACAGAAAAGGAATTCCCAGTGTGGGGTCTCGCCACCTATTGCCTCAGATTCACTCTCTTCCGGCATGCTCCTTCTCTGCCTTCGTTGTCTCTTTAACTCCACCAGAGCTTCCCCTCTTTTTCTAAGTGCCAATATTCCGCTTCTTCCAATGGTCCCCTGAGTATGCAGTTTGACGAGTCTATGGTTATCCGCTTCTGACTTCTTACATCCTTGTCCTTGCTGCCGGTGCTTCTGATCCTCTTTCTGGCTTCATGCAGCTAAACAGTCTGGTGGAAATTTTCTGTTCCTGCAGTAGCATCCTCTCACTCTTCTACCTGTTCTAGGACCTCATCCTTCCTCTTCTGACATCCTGCAACTTCTTGCTGCACTCCATTCCACCGTGGGGGTGCAAGGAAGCGGTGACGTGTCGAAACCTGATTGGCTCACCATGGCAGAGCATTGTGTCTCGAGTGCTGCTATCCATGAATAGCTTGTGGCAGGGATATATGACAGTAAATTTAAATTGGTAAATTTTTTGGTCTCAAAGCAGCACTTGGCATGGAGGACCCTTGTGTTATGGTACCCCGGGTTTACCCCGACGGGGGACCGGGGTGGCGCAGCATTGTGTCTCGAGTGCTGCTATCCATGAATAGCTTGTGGCAGGGATATATGACAGTAAATTTAAATTTGTTAATTTTTTGGTCTCAAAGCAGCACTTGGCGTGGAGGACCCCTGATGGCTACTTAACCCTATTGATCGCTCTTACACCTTCACATCTGGGGTTCATGGGTCACACTCCAGGCTCGATTATATACTAATAGCGGATACTTTAATGTCAAAGCTTGCTATGGCCTCATTAGAGGACAGGGTTGTCTCCGACCACGCTATGGTGACGATAGCCCTACATCTGAATTTCGCTTTTGCTTGGGCCTGGTTTTGGAGATTTCCAGGACATTTGTATAATTCAGTAGATTTTACCAATTATATTCGTCTTCATTGGCATAATTACATAGATGACAACCTAGAGCATGTAAACAACCCGGTCCTCTTCTGGGCTACTTCTAAGGTAGTTATGCAAGGTCATATAATTAGCTACATGGCCAATCGTAATCGGGAATCTCTGAGAAAAAGAAGCGTTACAGAAAGCGGCAGCAAATATATATCTTTCACACATTCAAAATCCTATGGAAACCTCCTTAAGCGATTACCAAGAAGCCCGTCAAATCCTTGAGACGTTTCTTCTTTTGCAGGCCCAATGACATATTGGGCCTGATTCAGAGGCTGAAAATAAGAACTTAAAGTTACACCTGGGCAAAACCATGTTGATTTCAGGGGGAGTCAAGTTAATTTTATTCTATGCATGCAGGGAGAATGCTTTGCTTTTACTTATTGCACACAGATACCTGATCAGCTTCACTTTTAAACTGTTAATTAGACTTGAGCTGGGAAACATCACCTTTTAACTATAATACTGTTGCAACAAATGAAATTTGACTCCCCTGAAATCAACATGGTTTAGCCCAGGTGTAACTTTAAGTTCTTATTTTCAATCTCTGAATCAGGTCCATAGACTTTATGAAAAACAAATATTTCCGGTGGGAAAACAGAGCCGTAAAGCTCTTGGCTAATATGGGTAAAAGATATAACAATAAAAGAGGACAAATTGTCTCAATTAAAGATGTTTTCTCACAATCTTTTAAAACAAAATCCGTGGAAATAGCGGGCATATTCCATTTGTATTATTCCCAATTATATGCTCAAACTCCCAACGACCCTGACACCATAGAACGACTATTAACGGAGGCTAATCTTCCCCCCCATCCCAGGTTCAGATTGAGGCTCTAGAGGATGAGATCACGTTGGAGGAAATACTTAAGACCATTCGTGCATTACGATTACATAAACCGCCGGGGCCGGACGGTTTCACTGCAGAGTATTACAAATGTATGCAGCATAACCCTGTCTCTTTTAGAGCTTTATAAATCCCTCCATAGAAAACACCTCTCATTCCCCTCCTTTAACGACTCACATATGATATTAATCCCAAAACCCGATAAAGATCCCCAACTCACATCTTCATACCGGCCGATTACCCTCCTTAATCTCAATTATAAAATTTTGTCTAAGATTATGGCAGACCGGCTCCAGACGATTTTACCTTCGATCCTGATGAATCATCAGCTAGGCTTTGTAAGTGGACGCCATTCGGTCTAGGGTATTCACTCAGCAATAGCCGCAGTTGCCAACCCCTCGAATAGTGGTTCCTCTAATATGCTGCTTAGTTTAGACACCCAGAAGGCATTTGACTCGGTCTCTTGGTTGTACATGCTCTGGGTTCTTCATCACCGCCAGATAGGATCTGACTTTATTGCCATGATAGAACTTTTCTATACCAATCCTTCAACTTCACTGTTGATAAACAAACTTAAGGGCTCTCCCATTACTATGTCATGTGGAACTCGCTAGGGGTGCCCCATGTCTCCCCTACTGTTTAACATAGTTCTTAATCCAATGTCACGCTACCTGCAGAGATGGGAGGTACGGAGTGGAATCAAAGTGGGGAATAGGGAAATTAAGATCTCGGCCTTTGCAGACTATATTTTATTGTATCTATACAACCCAGAATGCTCACTTCAAACTCTGATGACCAAATTGGAGGAATTTGGGTCGTTCTCAGGATTTAGTGTAAACTTCGAAAAATACTCAGCCCTATGCTTAAATCCTAGGGTGACGAAACCCAGATGTGCAGAGGAAATGACTCTCTCCTGGGCAAAAACCTCCATATACTACTTGGGAATCATTCTCCCTAAACATAAAAGTCAGCTTTACCACTTAAATTTTTCTAAATGGATTACACACATTGGGCTGGATCCAAACCTTGTTAAGTGCATGAACTTAGTTACTCAAGGGCTAAACCATGTTGATTTTAGGGGGAGCCAAGTGAATTATATTCTTTGCATGCAGGGATATATCTTTTAATTGCTTACTGCACACAGATACTGACCAGTGTTACTATCACACTGTTATTTAGACTTAGGCTAGGAAACATCACCTCTCAACTCTAATACTGTTTGCAACAGATGAATGATGACTCCCCTGAAATCAACATGGTTTATCCCTTGAGTAACTAAGTTCATGCACTTAACTAGGTCTGGATCTAGCCCATTGAATCTGTTGTTAAGAGTTGGGGACACTTAACATTATCCTATGGTGGGCGTATAAATTATGGTCCTCTTCCCTAAGATTCTATATCCCCTTCAAGCCTTACCACTTTTACTGAGCCAGAAAGATGCTAGTAGATTACACACCATATTCAGGAACTTCATTTGGGATAACAAGAGACCCAGAATAAGTTTGCTAAAGTTGGAACAAGATAAATCACATGGGGGTCTTAATGTACCGAACATCGTATTATACGGCCAGGCGGCACAATTACGTCACTTGAGGGATTGGATCTCAAATACAGAGGTATATACCAATACTTCTTTGGACCAGCAAAGCCTTTCAGGACTTACCTTATTAGCCTTTCTGCACGCTATATTGAGTTACGCTATAGGTTCAAGTTGAATCCATATTATTCTCCATTTCTGCCCTTTTTGGGTAATCCTAACTTTCAAGATGGCATGGCCTCTCACTCATTTACCAGCTGGGTGCAGCATAATATACGTATGGTGTGGGACTTGATTGACAAAAATTCTGGTAAACCGTTGACATTTAGCCAAGCGTGTAATAAATATACAACAGTACAATTTACACAACTGACTTACCTGCAGGCTCAATATTATATTAGTAAAGTTGTATGCATGTTTTCCCTGATAGATAAGATAAATCCTCTAGATCCCCTATTGAGAAATAAGCTCCCACCTCGTAGAGCTATAGCTATCCACTATCGATTTTTAAAGCCCCAATTAGATTACTCTAAAGTAAAAGCAGGGGTTTCTCGGTGGAGGGGTAATTTCACTGATTTGGATGTAGAAGACATCCTCAAAGTCCTAGTAAATGGCACAAAAACTACTTCCTGCCATGACTTATCACGAAATGGCTCTAAATATCACCCATAGAACATATATTTCTCCATCACAGGGTTTTCAAATGGGAGTTTTTGCTGGTAATCGGTTCCCAAAATGCCATTTGCACACTGCTTGTGGGAATGCCCGGCGATAAAGAAATTTTGGATTAACGTAATTAGATTTATCAATACACATTTAGTGAATAACTTCCCACGTAAATCCATCCTCCAGGTTTGGGCTTTACCGTCTCCCCCCCATGGCTCTATTTAGAGCCAAGCCTTTTCATATATTTAAGATGGACTGGATGGAAGCCTCTTTACAAAAGGAACACAGAATAGACAAGTTCTTTGACACATGGGAGATTTCTATTGAAGTTTTATCAGACAAAATTAAAATTCAACTCTGGTATGGGTTTCGTAATACTATGTGGTTTGAATTGAGACTATATGACCATAATCATCCGATAACATTAGAAGATCAGACAACTCTCCTCTTATAGTTCGGCTCCCTGATACGATGGTATGTATGAACTCCTGGGAAATGGTGACCTTCTGGTTGAAAAAGGTTATTGTAAATGTAAGCTTGCTTGCATTTGCTATTCATATTTTATGGATGTTCGAGAATTTTCAGTAGTAATAGTTAAATTCATTACATTTGTACATCGAAGCTTATGTATCCATCATAGAGTGTTCTTTATATGTATGTATTTTTCTATATGACAAATGCATTGTGATATTGTACTTGAAATGCAATTTTTGTGGTGTGCTTTAATAAATAAATATAAAAATAAAGAACAAAATGTATAGCAAGAATATTCTTAACGATGCCAGGACTGACTTTATATACACAGTGTCATGTTAGAGCACAAATGCACTGTGGCATGAAAGAAAAAATGTAATAAGAGGCAAGTATATTACATATGGTTTATTTTGTGTAGTACAACAGGAAGAGATAAGGGGGTAGTAATAATAATAATAATAATAATAATAATAATAATAATAATATACATTAAAAGATACTTAAGTGAAATCCAATGTGTGAGCGTCATGGTTTAACAAGAGCAGAGCAGAAGTACAATTCTTATGTTAGGTTTTCTAATGGAAGACATGATGTTCTAGCGAAGGTAATTAGGAATGGTTGTGTTTCTTAAAATAATGTTGACATTTCTTCAATAACTTAATACCAATTAGTAGTAATATAATTAGTCAAACAAGTCTCTAAACTAAGGTCATCACAACTCATATGTCCTAATAGTGTGTAGAGAAGAAATTGGAGAACAGAGAACACAAGACATCCAGTGTGTATCTGAATGGAAATGTTGAAATCACCCTGTCTGGTTAGATTTCTTCTCGTCAGTTGTCTCAATGTGCTGTGTCTGTTTTAAACTACAGTCTACTCATTTGGTCTTGTTATTTTTCATCATTCATATGTTACTACATGAGTAGTCAAGGCAAAGTTGAGATGAAAAGAGAGTGATATTGCTAAGTTTTACTCTTTAAACAAATAAAAATATTGCAGTTAAAACTGACAAACCTCATCAGAGATTACTCTATTAAAAAGTTGAATAGAAGTCAATTTGGTAATTTGATGTGGATGGGTAATATAATTTCATCACAGGGGTGATTTCTTCTTGGAGTGTAATGGTGTTTACAGATGTTTAAATATCTTATTTAAAGATATATTTTAAACCGTAATTTACAGCTGAGTTAGTTAGTTGCATCCTCTTTAAACTCACATTATTATTACGCATTTTAAATGTACCACCTTCTGCAGTTCAACATGGTTTTGCCAAATAGCAAGTATGTTCCTAAACCAGTCTCCAGTGTTTTTCATTTTGTTTCTGGGTAACTATACTGTAAGTATTGCCATTAAAAAATAAATAAAAAAAAAGTGATGTTGTTGAGGCCACCAGTATCCAAAACCACAAAGACTACAGTCTAAGTAGTGATAGATTAGCTGAAATGTGCATTCTTGGCCTCAAAAGGTTAAGGGTGATCTTTGTCCATGAATCAGGCCCTGTGTGCTGGATAAGTGCGACAGTGTGAAGTGTGGGGAGGCCAAATGCATTTGCCTACAAGAGCATAATGTTTGCTTAATCTAGAAAGGACTTAACAAGTATTTCTACACAGTTATTAAGCTCCCCTGTGTACATGGTGGCCAATTCATTTTCCATGTTTGTGCCACGTAATCCTACACATACACACACACACACACACACACACACACAAAAACACCTTTTTTTTTACATCTGACAGAAAAAGGATCTTCTATTTAGTGTTCATTTTCTTTAATCTAGTCTTTGGACCCTATTAAATTGAGCGTGATACTGCAATTGCACCGCACCATGCTGAATTTGGGCACAATGTTGCCTAATTTTATGTATATTAGGCAAAATCATAGCTAAATTCAGCATGGTGTAAAGTAGTAGCAGCAATTGTGAGTGCAATGTTGGACCAAATGGCAACCAAATAGTTAAATAAAACATTTAAAAATCCTTATTCAATTGCTGAACATTGCAGAGATGTTGCAAACATCCATGCAATGTAGCAGTCAAAACCATGTCTTTGGTACTAAAATTATAATAAAAAGTAAAATGTTTATAAAACTTAAAAAATACTTGTATTACTGCACTACTTCTTGCCCATATTGTACGCTATTAGGCGCAGAATACAACATCGTCAAATTGTGCAAGGCCTGTTTACCACACAGTATGGGCAATTTTAACCTCCCAATTGAATTGGGTGATTTTGCCCTGTCCTATTGGGCGACATGTGCACGATGTACATAACACGTCTAATTGGACAGCAACATCTCGTAAGATCAACTCAGGGCCTTTAATTCTTCTATGCAACCAGCACAATGAGAATTCAGGCCTACACCTAATTCATGTTTAGTAACACATTTTTTATTATTATTATTATTATTTATTTGTTAACAGGTTTTTATATAGCACAAGCAGATCTTCGTCAAGTTGATTGTATATGCCAGCCGAGTGGACTGGTAATGTGTTTTATTAACAAAGAAGCGCTGTGTAAGAATTTTTACACTGACTATGTACTGATCCTGTGCAAGGCAGAACTGAATATAAGTAGCTTCCATTGCTACGGTGGGCCTTTGAAACAGAATTCTTTGTGGTTTGCAGAACTCATGCATCACTACACCCCTACAGTGCTTCTCAGTGGCAGCACCTCTGGAATGCTAATAGGTATCTAAATAAGCCTGCTAGTGAAGATTCACAGATGCCTGCAATCAATAAGCGTTTTTCTGCCTAAGGCATTGAGTTTGGATTATAGATTATGATATTATTTTAATTAAAATAAAAGAGCAAATTAAATGTTATCTAAATAACAATTTTAAGTTACATTTTTCTACATTTACTTTTCTGATGGGTCAAGCTAACAAAATGGCTGCATTTACAGAACTAAGTGGTATTGTGCCAGAAAACTCTATTCATTCTTGCAACAATTAGGCAGCATTTTCTAAGCTCCATTTACAAACGACAACACGTTCAGTATATTTATACTATAAGTAACATGTTATTAATTAGAAGTGCTATGCAAGTATTTTGATATTCCTCTGTATGTTTTGTCCAGGGATCCTGTTGGTACTGCTTCACCAAAATGGCTGAATTCAGGAGAGTGAACAGTCACCGCTAAGTATACTGACCACTGGCCTAAGGGCAAACGCCTTCTGAATTCACATATTCTTTTTTCCCTTTCCTACTACAGTATATAGCTTTCTCTTCATAGTATTTCCTTCATCTATCATCTGCCTATACTTTATAACAAATATTTTCTATAAAGCCAGAGATAGGAAAAAAGTTATCTAGGATTCACACTTAAGAGTAAAATAGCAAACTTACCTAAATATATGCATGGGAGAAATCCGCAATATCGATTCAGAGAAAATAAAGAACCCGGTTAATCACTCCCCCTGTGTCGGGAGTGCAATGTAGGGACGTAAGTCTTTCCAGTGTATAATTAGGTACATGTAGACTTTATTAGCTGTCATTAGCGGTCATGTGTTTAGGTGCTTAAAATGACTTATGAATTAAAGATAAGAAAAGATATACAGCTGCACTTATCACAAAGGTGGATCAATTGATATATAAAAAATCAAAACCCCCGCCAAAAAAAAATTGTTGTAACTCTAAAAACTGTATATAGAATATAATTTAAACATGTAACTATATAAACATAGTATATACCATATAGATAAACCACATAGGAATGAGATAATATTATTCTTTCTCCAATGATTTTTTATTTGCTTGTGTTAGCATTGAAGTAATCGTGCCTGTATATATTCTCCTTATGGGGATATGTATAAACCACACATAGCGGATTAGGTAATAGTGTTCATTAATTGGCAAATAAATAAGTATTTCCTCCAAAGGATTCCGCTGCAAAATAGATATATTGAGGTGCAAGTGCCAATATTTAACAATGTGAACAAGTCAGAGGGTAATGGGAGATCAATGAGAGTTGTCGACAGACAAATATCCATTTAGTCTGTTACGTAACTAAATGCACTGATTAGGTTTTGGAAAATTAAACACGTAGGTCATGTGTGTCGGTAATAGTGGTTCTAGGGGCCAGTCTATCTGACTCCACCTTTTTGCCTAAATTGTCTAATTCTAAACCACATGTCAGCACCTCCAATTCCTGGGGTTTTTCCACGTGTAGTGGATATTGGTGCGATTATTTACTTTATTTATTTACGTACTGTATTTGGAAAATTATAGAATTTTTTTTTTTTCAAAAAACAGCACATATTTTCATTAACATATGCAAACAAAAGTAACCATTAAAAATACAACTTAAAATAAGAATAATCATAACATACTTTACAATACACATAAACACATACTGCTTGAAGTATACAGAAATACAATGATCCACTAAATATACTTTCATAAAACAATAAAAAAATAAGCATTTAAAAAAAAAAGACCAATACAGTTAAATATAAGTAAATGTAATGGTGTTTGTTTACAAAATTGACAAAATTTAAAATAAATAAAAAATAGAAAAACCTTCACAAACTCTAACCAATTAACAGCACCTTTACATTGAAGTCTTGCATAAAAAGTAAAATCAGCATAGGATTAAATAAACGAGCCTTTGTGTCTTTTAGTAACACACATCCATTGAATATATACACGCAGCAAGTGTGGCCTGAGCTAAGAGAAGACGCATGGCCTTACAACAAACAATATGGTTCTTTAAGTTACAAGTGATTGAAGGCTACCTTAACTTTTCCCGTGTGTATGTTAGTCTATGCAAGGCACTCCTACTTGTGAATCAGTCCTAACTCTAGAGGAACGCCCATACTGTACATTAGTAGCCGGTGTGCTGCTAATTTGCATCAAGAGTCTTGCCCCTCTAGCCACGCATGCGGAAATCGTTATGTGCCGATGTGTGCATGATTGTAAAAATACGCACATAGATATTACACTTATGTGTTAATACGGTCTCTAATGTATATCTTGTCTATAAAAGCAGAATAACCTAGATGGCTTGTTCTTTTGTGTGTATATCTGCCACTGGTGGTAGGTAATGGTGAAGTAGCAGAATAATGAAATACTGCTAAATACACTATATATACAGTGCTGTAATGTAAAAATAAATGCGTAATACTGTGTATGAAAATAATTGGTATTAGAGTACAGTATATGTTTCAGTATATATATAATAAAAAGACAATTGAATATTCATCTGAACTCCAGTAAGCGCTTTATTAATTGAGACCTTGTTGTCTCAAATACAATATAGCTTGTAACACTTATGTACAATGCTGTTTGTTTTATGGTATTATGTATATCTATCTCTTTTTTATTACATATATTTGGCATTATTACCAAACTGTAAAATATTGCATGCAGGGGCCCCTACAAGTTAGTTGTCCAGGACCACTTAACAACCCCTAAACCTGACTTTGGGTACTAAGATTAATGTTTGGATCTGGACTGAGCTCAACTGATTGACAATGCACTTACTGTACAATGACTACGTTCATCCATCCCTTCCCTTCCATAGAACGCCACTCAGAATGCAGGTGGTTGCAGTGGTAGTTTGGGTTTGGGTCTGGATCACTATAACTGCACGGCCATTTGTTCTGGACATGTACAGTGCAATGGTACAGAGAGATCTGTTACATCAGGCGTTTGTTTGATTTTGGAATATCCTTCATGCTGTCATATATTGCCCAAGGATATATCATTCGTAAAAAAAACCCACGTAGTATAGCTACTAAACTAAAGCTAATAAACTTAGTGTTAATGAAATGAAATGGGTTGGAAAGTGGGAGGTCTATCAGTGCTAACTGACCCTTCTCTTCCATCAAATTTTATGACTCCAATCATTATATACTATTTTTGCTTACAATTTCAGAAGTTCATTATAACGTTGTAAATATTATTTCAGAAAATTAACAAACACTATAAAACAGATTTTGTACCGAAACATGACAAAAGAAGAAAGGTTAAAAATGTGTTTAACATTACCCTAAATTTGGCAATCTTATATGCAGCACAGTGTCTAAAATAATTTGTAATGTACAATGTTGTAAGGACTGAGAGCATAAACCTTAACATCATGCCAGCATGCCAGCTTCACCACCAAATCCCTTCCACTTACAACATGGTGTAATTTATTACTGGGCAAAAGTCTCAACCAATCAAAGAAGCTGTAGCTGCCAACTACCTGTCAGTAGTGTTCCATAAACACAGCATAAGAAACCACCAATGAGGTAATGACTATTGCATCTCCTGACAGCAAGATAGCTGCTAACATTCACTGTTGGGCAGACAAGGTACTACTTCCTTAGTCTACCAAAATTAACAGTGGCATATGATTGGTTCTGTGTGATAACCATAAAAATACATTTGAGAAAGTTATATTATAGTGAATTCATCTTTTCTATATCAAGATTTTAGAAATTATTGACTTGTTTTTGATGATGTTAACTTTTTTCACCTTTTTCGTAATGAAACTCCTTCAACCCATTGTCAGTTATGCTCTCAACTTACCTCTTGAGAAATATGGCTGCTGCAAAGCAATACAACTATCATTACCAGCATAGCATATAATAGGCCTGATTGCTGTTTATGACCATGACTATATACTTCCCCTACTTCTTCTATTATGCTGCGTAAGGGAGTGTTTTAACTGATTCTCAAACCAACAAGAAATTATGAAAACGATACACATTTATTTTAAATATGTCTGACCCGGATGGGTATCCTTCATTCTACAATTATTTTTATCTGTGTATTATTATACCCTGTTCTCAGCAGCCAATCCCTCTGACTATTTATTCCATCAAGGGCTCTCTGCAGTGCACCAAAACACAGTGCCTAATGAGACCATTTTCTGCATTAGTCTCCTGCATGTAAGTCACAGAGGATGAAAATTGCTGTTTTCTCTCCATTGTGTTACATTAAAACCCAGAACACACATCTGTTCAAATAATTGTAAACTTCAGTAATTGTAAACTTATTTGGGCATCTACATATTTTTTATGTTTTCTTCTGTTCTCCATAATATGCTCTCCATAATATTTTGGTGATATTGGACTGGACCCAGATTTAGGAATGACAGGGTACATATGCAGACCATGGGCTGGAGCCTGACCTACAGGTGCATTATGGGTCCCTGAGGTCATTACGTCTGTCCTCGTAGCAGGGAGTGCATGCCCCCTGCACCCCCCGCTCTCGGTAGTAAATCTGAACACTTACGTGTCCAGATTCCTACCTTAACTTTTACAATAACGTAAAATTACGTCCGCATACCTGATCATAATGGGGTGTCTATCTCCGTGTTGACGGCTGAGATATGACAATCATAATGGGGGGACAGCTCCTTTCTTGTAAGAGCCAGCGTATGTAACGTACGGTGTCATAAGAAAGTTGTGCGCATGCGTACTACCTTCTGGACAGGGGAATTACGTACGCACTGTACGTAATTCCCCTGTCGTCCGTAGTGCAGGATCGGGCCCCATATGTGTAAGAACCTTGCCCAGTCGTAAGTTCATTTCATATGAATCTTAATCCAGTCCATTATTATTACATCATGATATATTATTTATTATGTATGCTCTATTAGGTTTTGAAATTTATCTTAGGTTATTAAGTTTACCATCAATTCCTACATTAATATCTCCAAATAATATTCTCTTGAATAAATTTAAATTAATTATTTTTTCAGAAAGCTACAAATTTTAGTCAAGTATTGACAGCCCATGAAGAACCCCTACTAAACATATCTGTCCAATCATCTCTTGTTTCAGAGCATGTCCTCCACTACTATTACTACTGCTGCCAAAGCAAAATAAAACAACCGATTCAGAATAAGAATTTACATGACAGTTATGACAGATGTGTGTGTGCACCAAGACATCCATCACAATAACAGAGTTACCGAGTCAACCTGCCTGCCAACAGACCTTATATTGCAGGGATAAATTGGCAAAAAGAAAATTTTTGTCTTTAACGTCACAGTAAAATGTAAGGAATTGCAATATAATGTACATCCAAATATATTCATCCTTTAACCTTAACCCTCCCTGTCCCATTGCCTAGCCCTAACCATCTCCTACTAGCATCCTAACCTTAACTCTCCATGGGCCAGATCCTAAACTACATACGCGAGTGATTTTTTTGCTAGTCGCTGACGTAAAATCGCCCATTAGTATTTACTGAGCATGCGCGGGGCAGATGTTACGCCACGTAACTCTGAACGTACATACTGGCTTAGTATCAAACGCGTAACTACGTACGAAGGGGCGTGACAGCCATACGACATCCGTAATTAAACTTCGGAGGCGGGGTGAGGCATTTAAATCGTACAGTATGGCACTTACGTAAGTGAAGTCTTTACGTACATCAATAGTTATGCTTTGAAAAGTTAAGGTGTGTTTGGCAAGCGTAAAATGGCAAAAGTACGTATGAGCGAGGGGAGTGCCTAGGCGAGTGGATAGTAAATACGCTACGCGATGAAACGTAACACGCACTTAGGTCTGGATCTACCCCAATGACCCCAACCACTATTGGAAAAATGTACAGTAATTGTCAATTGGTCATAATACCCCTTCTCAGTACGAGTTCACTGTACTACCATTGCTGGCACTAATACGGTCGCGATACAGCTGTCAGCTGAATCAGTGTGGGAAATAAGTTTTTTGAACCAGCACCTGCCTGGATCCCATATTTTTCACTATGAATAGTCTTAGGGAGATAAACTAATGAAATAATGTTGGTCCTAGAGAGAAAGGAGAAGTAACATATGTTAAACTTACCTCCAGTCATATTATTTTATTAATCATTTATACTCTGGATTTGAAACTGGATCCAGACATATGCTGGACTGTGTCCATAGCTCCACACCTTGTGCTCGCACCCACCCCCAGGGCCATCAAGAGGAATTCTGGGCCCCGGTACCACAGCCCCCCTCAACTGTTGATCGCAGCAGAGATGACTGTGCCATGGCAAAGCAGCGGCATGCGGTCACAGGGGGTGTGGTCAACTGTGCCTCCTTGAATGCATGCCTAGCAGGTTTAAATCCCTATACATATATAGGGATTTATATAGAACCAAGGGCCGCAGGACATTAAACAGCAGACAGGCGTCCTAAGCAGGCATTCAGGGGACAAAAGGGTTAATTATTTTTAGGTAGGTGTGCTGGGTTAGGATAAGGGGTAAGGGGTGGAGTTGGGCTGCAGACAAGGGGTGGGATTATATAAATGGCTGTAGACAAGGGGTGGGATTATATAAATAGAGTTGGTAAGGGGGAGTGGGGCACTTGCTGTAGAACTTTTTCAAGGAGCAGGCTAAGTGTTGCACACAAAACATTTATTCTATAACCTTGTGTCTAATTCTTTCTCTCTCTCTTTCTCACAGTCTTTCCTCTTTGCTCTCAGCTTTCTTTCCTTCCCTTTCTTTCTATTTAATTACTATACTTATACTTAATTTCTATTTAATTACTGGTGCCTGGTGGTGTTTCTCTCCCGGTCCCTGCGTTTCCCAGGCGCGGTATTTGCAGGCCAGCCCCTCTCCGATTCACTCCCGCTGCCACCGCTCCTCTTCTCTGTTAAGTCCTGGCCAGGGTGCACCAGAACCACTCCTCTTCGCTTCAGAGAGGAGACGGACATGGCGACACGTGCGCAGGCTTCCGGTCCTAGCCGAAGGCCGTGTGACGTCACCACCACGAGGCGCCCAGCGGGAGCAGGGGCTCCGGAGGCAATGGCAGCGGTGATCGACGGAGCAGAGGCGGCTGGGGCAGCGGTTACAGCGCCTGGGGAGGCTCAAGGGGCTGAACAGCTGGTGCATGAAGGTAGGCAGGGGGATGTCTGTGGGGAAGGTGCTAGCAGGGTCACTAGGGGTAGTCAGAGTAGTGATTTTATTCCTGACACCCCTGCTTCAGGTGCAGTTGATGCTGAGGGCAGAGTGTCATTGTCCCCCATAGGAAGCAAGGGAAACAGAAGGATAAAAGCAG
>WWET01003208.1:158896-184516 GCA_011038615.1 Limnodynastes dumerilii | reverse complement strand
ATGTTTATCTGTCTATCTAGCTATTTATCTATGTAAAAAAACAATGTATAAAAAGGAAGCCACACTGGCTAAATGCCCAAAATGTCCAACATCTATCATGGGAGCCACATAATTTCAATATTGTTGTGATAAATAGTCCATTCGATACTCAGCAGTAAGTAATGGTGGTGTCCCAGAGATGGAGATAAAGTCCCCGACGGCCGTTTCGGCTCATAGCCTTTGTCAAGGGGTGGCAGGCAGTACCAGAGCGTAGCCAGGCTTCATGCTTGACCAATCCAGAGCTGGCAAAAGGAGTTTTTATGGAGAAGTACATTGGTGCCTCACCTTACAGTGCAGGGAGAAAAGAGTTCAGATGAAGATTACATAAACTGGTTTCTAAACAAACAGATCAGGAAGTTATGGAGTGCTGTATAACTTGCTAAAGAGCATATAAAAAAGTTTCATTGCAAAAGGCTGGATCATATCAAGACTACTTGGTCTCTAAGGGCCGGATTCAGACTTCATAAAGTCACATGATTTCCGCATGCTGATTGCAGAAGTCGGTTGATTATTGGGCAATGTGCATTCGCTCCCCTCTTCCGTGCAGACTGCCAGATCTTTGTGCATATGTTTGAAGGTCTGAATCTGGCCCTAAATCAAGAAACAATGCACGTAGTGTATATATCATTTTGTTAATGTTGTCTTTACAGTAACTGATACAAAATAAACGGAGAAGAGAGTTGAATGTATTAAAATATGATTTGCCACTGACAAATAGAACCAATATTTCAGAATGGCCAAATTAATAGGTCAGACCCCAAAATCTACTGAAGTGGTTTAATATATCAAAAATACAAGCTCATATTTTACTGGTTTGTTTAAAACTGCCCTCTACCCATCTGAATAGGATCTGCACAGAACAGTCAGGTAATTCAGTCAGACTGACCAATCCAACTAATCAGGTTAGAGCTTTAACCAACCTGTGTAGACACCTAAAGAGACACAATCCCATAGAAAAATGCCTGCAGGCATCACCCCCCCCCCCGGCCAGGATGGATGACTGAAAGCTCAGGACTGCATGCTTCATGGTCACTGGCCACTCTCTAGGAATCAGCAATTTTGTATTTATCACTTTGCTGTCCTGATTCCTGGGGGTTATTATCCCCAATGGCATGTTTTCCTTGTGACTAAGGGCACCACTGCGAGGAAACAAGCAGCACAGGCAGGCACTGATGTACCATCCATTTTTGTGCTGTTGTTTTTTCTGCACGTCAGACTAGACAATGTCTGTGTTCTTGATTATAAGCCCCATAAGGCTCTGTTTTATATAGTCTATGTGCCCCATAATAAAAGTCTTTTGGACTGGATCCACACCTCTGCATGTTTTCCGTACCTGCTGTGGTGTTTAAATCCGCATGACACAGGGAAGTGAAATACCCCTTCCACTCCCCTCTCTCAGTCATAAACAGTGTGACTTATGCTTCCATAAGGCTGAGAGGACCGCTGATCCGCTCATAAGTGGAATACCCATCCCACACTGTAAAATTCAAATGCTTCCCCCCACCCACCTTTGCAGGCAGAGGGGAAGCACAGCCCCTTTTTACTTAAAAGTTAAGTTACATTATTAAAAGTAACGTAACATCTGGAGGGCCCATGTGCCCTCCAGTCCATACAGCCCACTTACACACCTTGCATGCATAAGCGGGCTAACGTTATTAAGTGAGGATCTGGTCCTTTAATCCTAATTTATTATGTTCAAATTATGTAAAATAGCAGATGAGCAGGCACCGGACAGAACTGCACGTAATATTTAAATGAGAAAAACACCCCTGTAATCATTTAAATATCATGGAACTCTCTGAAAAAAGACGGAAGCACAGCTCTGAATCCGGGCCAATATCGTGCAAGTGTGTATGCATGCATGATCAAACGAAATATTGTGGGAGCCTGTCGTTACAATAATCGTTACAAGAAATTGGATCGTGAGAAAAAAAGTGTAGTGTGTACTCAGCATTAAGGGACAGATTTACTAAGCTGTGGGTTTGTAAAAGTGGAGATGTTGCCTATAGCAACCAGTCAGATTCTAGCTGACATTCTTTAGTATGTAATAGGAGACTGAGAGCTAGAATCTGATTGGTTGCTATGGGCAACATCTCCACTTTTCCAAACCCACAGCTTAGTAAATCTGGCCCTAGATCTCTATCTATGCTCTGATACTTTGAATTAAGCAGCTTCAATGGAAGGAGACCTTGAGGTCTTCCACAAGCAGCAGAGGGAGCCACTGCTTTTTAATAACACGACCTCATTGGTAGATGAAATGCGAGATCAGGATGTTGATACAGAGCATACTAGAGTGTAGTAGCCGCTTCACATAGACACAGCTCAGGAGCGGCTCTCTACAACTGCAGCAGCTGGACTACAAGCGACAGGAGCACGGATTACAGCGGGGACTCGGCTGTGGACGTGTGTGGATGGAATGAGCGGGGAGCCGGGAGATTTGTACGTGTGTGTTGCGGGATCTCCGCTCTGCCGGCCCGTGGAATGGTGCTGACATCTGCCCGCAGCGCTACATCAGCTAGCAGCATGGAGACGTCGCCTGTCACAGCAGTGTAAGGAGCCATCTGTTCCTGTGTCTCTATGCCCTGGGATACCGAGTATATCCTTTCCTATTTACACTGCAGAAGCTGCATTCTCCGGTGTACAGTGTGCAATACCGCATACATGTGCATCACTAGTGCTGTCATTTCTATGCCATTGCCTATAAACAACCTACCTTTGACAGCTCTTAATATTGAATCCTCAGGAGGGTAATGATCTGTTGACAGGCATTATTATCTCAGAATGTAGTCAATAGTCAAATCAGCAATCGAATGACAGCATCTATTAAGTTGCTTTTTAATATGAAAGTTTTGCTTTGTATTGGTATAGTTTAGTTTAGTTCCTAAGCTGTTGTTATATGAAAGCCAGAATTTGCATAGTGTATGCTACAACAATTTTATATATTATAGCTGCAATAGGAAATAGATGGTTTGCAGATTGACCATACATTGATTGCAATACTTTTTTCTTTTTGTTTATTGATATACTCTTTATTGGCTGGAAAGTGTATGCCTTGGTATTTAAGCACACATAAATTCAGGATATACCATAGTCTTCCTGTTTGGTTAATGCACCAGACTTTCCTGTTTCGTGTGAAAGGACATGAATCAGTTTTCCTCAGTAGAAAAACATGTTTTGTTCTTCATTTGGAAGTTAACATGCTGTGTAACCTGTGGAATTAAGCAGTTGTTAAGCTGTGACTTGTTTTTTTTATAAGTACTCATAATGCATCCTCGTCATTAAAGCAGCTTTATGTTGGAGGTGGCAGCTAAATTGGAGGCATAGTCATTTCTGAACAATTTTCTACCTTTAAGCTGTTTCATTTATTTATAAGTATAATATGTAGTAACTGTATGGCTTTGATTGGGTAGTACTTTGGCTCAAGTGTTTTTAAATTGCCTATGCCATAACTTTGTGTTCTATAATTTCTCTTCTTCAGTAATAATTTAATGTGTTGTGTAATGTCATATATTTTTTTATTTTTTTTGAAGATTGAATGTATGAATTGAAAAACTCTTGACATTGGACTGGATCTAGACTTCTGCAAAAGGGGTGTTTTCTGAATGAGTATGTGCATATGATGCATTTCTAGTGGGTTTCTAGATTCAGAATAGGGATAGACTTTTTAAGTAAGGACTGCGTGGAAATCTCAAGATAAGGGTCTATGGACTGGATCCAGACCCCCGCACAACAGCCAAATTTTGCACGCTAAATGTGAAATTCAGCTGTTTTGTATGGACTGTGGCAGCATAAGTCACCTAAAGTCTGCATAAGAGATAGGAGTGACAGGAGTTCTCTACCCTCTTTCGTGCAGACTCATGGAGGTCAGGTTCTGGTCCTATGGTTGTAAGTTCGTGCCAACACCGAGCTTGTCCTCTCCTTGTCTGCTTGGAAGGTTCAATCCAGTGTGGAGTAGTTGGATTCCGCTGCTGTTGTGCTCGGAGCTCCAAGCGCAGTGAGTTCTGAACTCTGGATCTGGTCTTTTCTGGGGTATTTGCTACAAGACAGTGATGGGAGTTTCAAAATGTGTATTTATGTATCAATTATTAGGCTTATATTCATTATTTTTATTGTTACCTTGTATTTAGAATCAGTTGGATACATTTTAAAAGATGAAGTGTATTTCCCTTCTCCCCTATTAATTAAGTGTTTACCTTACATTTCATTTGCCTTTACCACTGATAAGAATGGTAGGATAACCATGCCGGAGAGTGAACCATATTGGTCATGTTACAATACGCTAATGTATGTTTCCATCTGAATAGCTTACAAAGTTAGCAGTATGACCAGTAAATATTAAGGCAGCACTGTTTATCTTGTAAGGAGAACCTCATTTGAGTTACCCAGCACTTTCTTGAATATCTCAGTCAGTTCAAGTTTGGAATTCAAGATGGACCCTTTACTATCATCATTTGGCTGTCTACACTCAATAGGTAACCATACCTCAAAAGCATTTTAATATAGCTTATTATTGACCAAAACATATTTTCGATTATATGCATCAAGAAATTCTTGATTCATAACTCTATTATAACAGAGCCATATTGCTCCCTAATTAAGGCCTCCTGAAATCTTATTTTCGGTGGTTAACATTAACCTTCAGGAATTCATAATCATCTTCTGATATGAGATCATCACCTCGGATTTTGATTGATCAATTGCTGTAAATAACAGGGCAGTGATCCAAGAAAGATCTATAACCGTTGAGTCTAGTCTTTGATATCGGTGTAACTAGCAGTGTTGATGAAGTATAAGGTGCATATGTTGTTGCATTAATGAACATGTCAAGTAAGTGTTGATTAGCTTTTGAAATCAAGGGGGAAATGTGTTAAAATAGCATGTTTTCTCTGGTGTCTTTTGTTTTCTACTTGCTGTCAATGACGTAAAATGTGTTTATATTCTTTTTTACCATGTTGATAATACATATTATAGGTAAATTGGGATCAAGGCCCAGGGCTTGATATAGATCTGTATGTCTGAGTGTAGACCGGCGGTACAAACAGCCCTTTATTGAAAGGGCCATTTTATACCACCGAATTCTTAAGTGGCTCTCAAATCATTGCTTCTGCCTCGAGAAGGAGAAGCAATCAATCATCCCTGGCACAAAGTCTCCACACCGAATGGTCAGTACGACCTTTATCCTTTTTTAACCATTAAATTTTTATTGAATTTTTATAAAATAAGGGGGTACAAAAAGAAATTTTTATTTAATTTTTATAACATCAGGGGGTACAAAAAGAAGAAAAAAAGGGGGGCGGGTTAGAAGGTTCACATGGTACAGTTCACATTTAACATCACACAATGCATCCGAAATGCAAATACACAGATAGGTAGAAGAGCACATCAAAACAGTGATGATACTTTGAGAGCCTGGACCGTTATAAAGAGATATATACACACAGGAACTAGTTTACAAATCAATAACAAGAACATGGGTAAAGCGGGGGGGGGGATAATTTCCCACGGACAGTTAAGGAGGACAAGATCCACACCTTATGTAGTAACTTCTCCGCTGTCCGCTGATTCAATTTCTGAACTCAAACTTTCAGGGACTTCACTAAGGGTAGAGACACCCGCAGGAGATTTCCCCAAGGTACTAGCAATAAATTCAGCCCAGCAGAACCAGCGCATCGCCGGAGACGAGGGGTTGGCGGAGTAAGGGACATCAAATGTTTCCATTGTATGATAAAAAGGAAACCTTCTCTATTACTTTGGAAATGGAAGGAATAGTTTGGGACTTCCAGAGTTGTCCTGTTAGAGTTTTTGCTGCTAATAAAATGTGCCCTATAACATATGAATAATCTGAAGTGATATCTGAGGGATATAGGTGGAAAAGGACCATTTGTGGCATTAAAGACAGGAGTACGACCCTTATCCTAATCCTTACCCTAACCCTAGCCTGACCCGAAGACTTCCTTTCAAAAAGCCTAACCCTAAATCTCCCCTCTTCGTATAGCCTGACCTTAGAACTCCCCTCCCTGCAGCCTAAACCTAAAACTCCCCAGAGAGTCCCATATGTCTGTTCTGTTACTGCAGTTTAGACTAAAGTACCACAGCTAACAGGTAGCACATAGGGCTTTAAAGAGAGACAGAAGTAAAAATGTTTGGGGAATGTGTAGGAAAACAGCTGACAAAGTTTGATTTAACAAGAATAAAAAGAAAGTAGAATCAAGATAGGGAGCAGATCACAGAGAGTGGCCTCAGGGGGTAAACAAGACATGAAGAGAGTAGAACAACATGCTAAAAGTTTACAGTAGAAAGAGGTGATTGATATAATAAGGAGTAATTTTCCTGCGATTGGACCCATATCCAGTAATGCAGCAGTTTATAGAGGAAAATCCACAGAGGGAGGTGGGTTCACATAGGGTACAACGTGAGCACGCAGGATGAGTGATACAAAAAGATTTAGAGTTGTTATAATGGCAAATGCCCCTTTAAATTGAGAATACAAATTATGTTCTGTACTTATTGTTTCCAGACTAAATCTGTTACATTTATGCTACACTTTATTTTATCACAGTAATTCTTGATAGATGCACGTTACTTAGAAGTTGAGTACAATTAGAAACCTTGGCATTCTTATTGCTCACCGATGAGGGGTTATATGTTTTAATGATCACTTTGAACTTTTATATAATAGGTAATATTTAAATAATAAATTGAAAATATTCAGTGATTTAGATATACACATCCAATAGCCGCTCTGGATGTTATGGACTGGACTCACGTGTGTGTGTGTGTGTGTGTGTGTGAGGTCAGTAGGTGTGGTTACACATGTATCTGCAGCTACCTCTCTGGTCCCCTCCCCTCCCCCCCATTTTTAGGTACCTTATCTAACCGTGCGTAGTTTACTTCTTAAGAAGGAAACTCCGCACGGACAATGGGCCTGATCCAGACCTATACCCGCAAGCGATCGTACACCGTTCGGGAGCGTAAAACCGGGCTAAAAAACGCACTGCGCATGTGCAGTATGACAACTTCCGGTCGTCCGACGGACACGAGCGTACAGCGAGCATATTTACAGCGTATTTTTCGCACAAGGGGCGTGCGTTTTGTACGACGATAGTCCGGGCGCTCGAGTTACTACACAAAGGCGGGGATAGCCATTTAAATTGTACAGTAGGGGCGTGCTAAGCCCCATACGACCAGCGTATCGGTACGAAAATTCGCACGTACGCTGGAAAAACTTAGGGTAGGGCTCAGCCGCCGTAAGTAAGTACAATCAATGGGAGTGTCATGGGCGTGAAAGTTTATACGCCCGGGCGACTATACGCTACGCTCGCGGGCGTAGGTCTGGATCAGGCCCAAAGTTAGGTTTTATGGTTAGGTTTAGGGCTAGGGTTGAGGTTAAAATTGGTTTGGTTAGGTTTAGGAATGATATCCGCCCCATAGCGTGGTTGTTCTGTGTATGCATAGAATAGCTCCACAGTCTATCCAGAGCACCGCTCAGCCAACCAGCCTACTCCTGCGTTAATACTGACAAGATGGCCGCCCATTGTATGCAGCTTCCCGATCTGTTCCATGGCCTTCCCTTGTCAACTCCCCCTCATCTGGGACCCATGTTTGTTTTTTTTTGTGTGGTGTAATCTGTGGCAATACCCTTACACCGTTATATGCAACACTAAATATATCTACATAAATAAATTACTGCAAAAAGCAGAAATGTAAAACATTTGACAAGTCTTTATTGTCTTTACAAAACAATGGAAATGTGTTTACAATAAATTACCCGCATGTTTAATTTTACTGATCCATCCAGCTTGTGTCCAAAAGGGAAATATATTTTTTTTGCTGCGTTTGCATAAAACTCATAACATAGATGTGGCATATATGAGGAAAATCTAAATAATTTATACAATAATAAATCTTGGATTGATATAATGCACCTTAGATGACTACAGAAAGCATTGTCCTCAGTAGAACTTCAAATAGCAATACATTGATTATTACAGTTACATTTCAAACAAGAGATTTCCACTTAATAAAAATATACATTTACACAAATGTTATTTTTAAAAAATAAATGGTGGCTGATGTTTATCTCATTACGAGGTATTGTTACCTGTGGTAGATCTGATAATTAAACTTGCACAGTGTACGATGAAATTACATTATATATCCTTGTGACAAAGTAAAGCATTCTTTAAAAATAAGAAGTCACGAATGATACAGCTTTGGGGGTAACAGCAAAAAAATAAATAAATGTTGAACTGCAGAAGAATATTTGAGTTGAGAGGCGATGTTATGTAGCTCGACTCTAAACTACAGTTTTTTTTATATTGATATTTTTGCAATAAGCAAATTCAGGCGCTATTGTCCTTGAAAAAAACAATCATTTGCACATGTGACAATGCAAAATGGTTTGTTCAGCTTTCCACCTTTTTTGCACAATTACTCCCAACTCTGAGCATCCAATGAGACAAAGGTATGAGCAAAGGATTATGGGGAAGATTTATCCCAACCTTCTAAACAAAGAAAACATAGACGCGTTGACCGGCTGTTTACTTACCTGCGGAAGTCCTGTTTCTCTCCCGTGTACTGTCTGGCAGATACGGGTATACTGTCTACTGGTTTTTATTTATTTGTTATTCAGTCTATCTAAGCAGCCTTTTATTCTCAACATCAGCAATGCTTTTTCTGTTAATTTCAGTGGCCTCATATCTTACTGGGTCCTAGTTTAAATCAAATTAGTTATTCATTATTCATGATCTTTTCCTATGCGTGAGGGTTTTATGGCAACTGGGAACAAAGTGATATCAGTGGAATTGATTATTGATGTGTTATGAACTAATGTGTTTTGATTTAAGTATTTGTAACGCTGTGCATACGCTATAATATGCTTTCAGTTGTGTAACTCATATCAAATGACTTTTGCTTGGTTTGCTAAGTTTCAAAATTGAATGGGAAAAACTATTCCTATATGGAAATATCACAGGTAATAGGGAAATACCCAGGTGAGAACCTCTGTACAGCTGATCGTTCCTGGAAGCAGTAACAGTGTGTTGTGAAATCCCTGTTTCTTTGTGTGAGTTTTGGCACATAACTTATATTTTTAGGTTTTTTTTGCTTCTTTTAAACTATAATTTTCTATGTTTCATGTGGGCAAAAGATGTGGAAACAATATTTTCGCTTCCTAATTTGTAGCACATTATAAGAAGTGTTACTAAATATGTTTCTTTTTTTTGTAAGTGTCTAGCAGAAGAATGTATAAATGGAACAGCTTTGTGGAAAAAGTGTTATTACTCACGGTCATTGTCATGCATAGTACGTGGCACAACATATAACTACTATACCTATAGCTGCATGTTTAAGGCACTACCATATACTTTCACTAAGCATGCATTACCATTACCATCATTAGGATTTGTGGCTACGGGCTGTATTCACACCTAAAAAGCCGGAGGTAATTTACGCAATCTATGTACCAGTTAGGTACGTCTATTGCCTCTGTGCGGTCTTTAAAGACCGCACGGAGTAGTTTAGTTAGAAAGTGCCTCCTCGGGGAGAGTTTAGGTCAGTGTTGGCTAACCTGTCACACTCCAGGTGTAGTGAAACTACGAGTCCCAGCATGCCTTAACTGCAAAAGCGTAGCGGATACCTGACAAAGCATGATGGGAATTGTAGTTTTTACAACACCTGGAGTGTCACAGGTTAGCCAACACTGGTTTAGGTAGAAGTGTTAGGGGGGAGGAATTTAGATTAGCCGGAGAGGCAATGTCCATGCGTAGTTTCTTTCTTAAGAAGGATACTATGCACGGTAGATAAGGTAGCCCTATGGCACTCGCAAATGCCATAAGGTACCAATAAAAGGGTGTTAGGTGCAGTACCGATGGTTAGGTGCGGTTCTGTCCGCACTTGACTCACTCTTAGGTATGAATATGGGCCTACGTTACTTGCAGAAACTTGGTTGAAATGTATAACAAATAAGAAGCCATTTAATCTGCTTCATCGCTGTGATCCTGGGCTGATTCATACTAAAGCAGGGACTGGAGTAGGTTCATACTTTCTGTAACTAAAATGTATATAGACACCATCATTTTTAAATAAAGGCATCTATTAGAAGCACTTACCAAAGGTTTTCTGGAGAGTGACAGACATTGCTCTATAATTGTATCAAAGGTCACACAGGATGTCAATAAATGCAACTTACATAGCAGACCAAGCTGCGGGCCTCTCCAGGTGTTGTGTCCCAGCTTGCTTTAACCGGATAGGCATAGCTGCTACCAGGCAAAGCAGTTTCTGAAGAGCGCCAGGTTGGCCAGGCCGCTTCTATATTTCTATAGATATGCAATGGCTTCAATGAACTGGTGATATAAGCGCTGTGTTCTCTATGTACGCTTCAATGGTTAGTGGTTAGTAATACCATTAGGAAGGCAAAGAATTAGCTGGTTAATGTGCTGCTACTTATAATACACTAGAGGACATTGTAGCTGGAAATAGTCATGACTTTGTGTTAAATCACAAACCGGTATAGGACACAGAGCTGCTTTCATGTATATTACATTAAACAGAAATAAATGAGATGAATGTTACAGATTTTGCCCTGGCGGAACAAGTGCTCTGATTTTGCAGATAAGGATAAATGCTTTGGCCCATAGGAGGTCACACGACATTTTTAATTGGTCCCCTGGGTTGTTAGGATGTGAGATAAGCTCCAGATTCTGCTTGTAGCTCTTTGTAAAACTTCTAGATGATTCTTGCAATATACACACCAGCAGTCGGTTATAGTTTGAGTGGAATGATAATCATCTGAAAAACTGTATTGCGTACACAGCTTTAGTTTCTACAAGTGTGTAAGAGACTTTGGGCCTGATCAAGAGCGTACCTATGGCCAGCGTAGGTCTGATGCACTCCCCGTGTGAGCGTAGTTACACACAGTTACGCCGGCTGAAGGCTTCCCTAACTTCAGCACGGCATAACTGTGTGTAACTATGCTCACACAGGAGCGTAAAGTGTCTAACCTAGCTGTCCCCTCCTAATTACCATCCCTCCGCCCAGCTTCCGTAACTACAGCGTATTTACAGAGCTGCCCGCCCCTTTGTACGCTGTAGTTACGGACGCTAGATCCATGGCTCATAGGGGCGTGGATTACGCCGGGCATAATATGGCGTAATGCCGTTCTTACACATACAGTCGCGGTAAAAACGACGCCGGCCGTAGGGCTGGGATCAGCCCCTGTGATCCAAAAAGTTGATTAATATACTTCAAATACAATTTTTTGTCCGGTATAAGCTTTTGTACAAAGGTATATTCACCATATAAATGCATTTAGGCAGGAATTCAATTCTCTGTCAAGTCAGGAATTGGTGTAACGTTCATAGAGTCACATCTATAACTGCATCGGGGGAAGTGTAAAACTTAAGATATCCCTATGGGAGAAATTTTAGGCTTCTACTTTTCGTGAGCTGGAATTATGTAAGTTCCTTTAGGGTTTTATGATAATGATGAATGATTTTATGAAAATGAATGATTAAATATGGGACTTATTCGGAATCCTTTTTTTTTATTTTCCCAAACTTCCAATTCTTTGCTTAATTGCATTTAGATTTATAAGAGACCTCAGTGATCCTGAGTGTGGAGCTCTGTTCTATTAATGTGCATGCTGTCACTTTATCTCTCCATGTAGCTTTTCTGTTTTGACACCAAGGCGCGGATTTATAGTGTGCGACTGTCGCAGGATTTTGTGATTTTCCTCACTGCGTGTTCAGAAAACACTGCACACACAAACGCATTTAATTCCGACCCACACAATCTTAGCACACTGAGTAAATAAAGTGCCGCTATTTGGCATTCCAGCTGGTATATTTACATCATTTTTGCCTGATTCATAGTTTAAAGAAACAAAGCGAGATGGCTGGAGCTTCAGGTTTATTGATTTGCATCTGCAGCGTCATCAGACCGGACCCAGACCCCCGAACGCTTTCTGTACGTGCGGGGGGGTCTGTCCGTCTGACAGAGGGAGGGAAGTGCACGCCCCCTGTCACTTCTGTTCTTACGCTGCCATAAGCCTGCCTTAAGACCATTGTGCGTTTCAGCTGTCCGTACCACTGCTGATCCTCACCAGAGTGTGAGCCCCTTCCCACACTGTACAATTACCATGCTTCCCCCCCCCCCCCCCCCCCCACTTCTCCCCCCCCCCCCCCCACTCACTTTAGTGGGCGGAGGGAAAGCACAGACCATTTGCTCGCGTATGGTCTCGTACAGAACTCTGTTCCATACAAACCTTGCTACACTAGGATTACTATCGCATGCGCCCTCCAGTCAAATCGGGCCACTTACGCACCTTGCATGCGTAAGTGACCTGATGCGATCAGGTTGGGATCCGGCCCATCATTAGTAATTACACCAGCCTAGGCTACTACTAGTGATGATGGACTAGTGATGATGGACGGGGTCCAGACCTCCATATCTGCTCTGCTCAGAGCCCCAAACACAGCAGCTGTGGAGTTCCCAGGCCAGTTCCTCGTTTAGCTTTCCTTGCATAAGAGGGGAGTCCACTTCCCTTACAAACAGGAGACTTCTGCAAACTTCTTACGTCTTTACTATATATGAGGACACTGTGAAAGTTTAGGTAGTATATAGAGGCTCAACCGAGCCCTAACTGTACTATTTACTTACCTCCCCTCCAACCTTGCATACACGCTGGCTGAGCGCACAACATCCCACCATCACAAACACATCCATTACAGAAGTATGGATCCTGAGGCTCCATATGCATGAAGAAAGAGCACTGTTTGTGCTTGCATACTAAAGAGAATCATGTGCCTTCAGCAGAGACAGGACAGGCTTTCTTATAGAAGTTGTTATACATAGATACATGCGTTTTCTGTGCGCATCGTTGCTACGTTAGGCACCAGTCTGAAGTTGCAACTCCAGTGTTTCAGAGTTTGTTCATGGAACCAAGAGTAGGGGTTCCAGAGACAATCACATGCCAGCTAACCAGGGAACCTAAAGCCAGTTTATTAAACTTAACCTTGACTCCCGACCCACATTTATTTCTGCAAGAGGTGGAACCGCTGGATAATGTTGGACATTTGGAGCTCTTATTTGGAAACACTGCTGTTTTATAATATGTGTGTCCTATGTAGGGATTTCCCACTCTCCATGTATTTTCCTTTCATAGAATTGAACTCGGTAGCTTTAGTATCATGGTGTTCTAGATAAGAATACAAGTCTTAACTTGTGTTTTCTAAAGAAATTTGTATTCCATAGATAATCAGTAGATTTTTTTTTTCTAATTGTAAAGAAAGAATAGTTGACAAACAGTCTACAGTTTAATCTTTATTCTTTTGCTTTTCCAAGCACATACTTTGTTGTAGGCTTTTCTTGCTCTTTGTAACACCTTACATGGTATTAATGAGCGCTAGGTTGCCGTTCCATAAAACAATATGCTTTGAGGCTGCTAGAAGTGGAATAAACCGTTTATATGCGATATGGTTTGTTCTGTGAGATTTGTGTGAACAGCTACTAGACTTTCTAGATTATTTTGTAATTTATTATTTATAGAGCACGGCAAGAGTTTGACATCAGTTTTATGAAAAAACAAAAAAACTGAGAGGGGTTCGACAAATGAAACAATAGATACCACAGTTATATGTAATTTCAGTCTGTAAAAGCAATTGGAGATAGGACCCTTGTTCCAAGAGCTTACACTCTAGAGATAGAGACCCTCTGTACCGCCGCCACCTGCAGGCTACAAAGCCTTTCTATACGGATGTGGTTGCTTGTCAAGTATTTGTATATATTGGCAGAAGCTAATTGATGAAAGTAATAGGATGATGATTATTTTTGGATGAATTTTCTCTTGATTGTATTGATACGTATAAGCTGCCTGCGGTACACAAGTGGGATGATTAATGAATTTCACTTGCGTTTTATTTACAGAAATAATAAAATATGTCCGCAGAAGCCTGTGGAAATAAAAGAGAGCGCGGAGAAGTTCTGCCCTGTCACTGTGAACCCGCGACACACGAAAAAGGCCTTCAAGGTTATGAATGAATTAAGAAGGTATTCTTTTTATTCTTGTGGAAATGTACACATTCCGCTGTATTCATTGGTAATTAGCAACTAGCCTAATTTGAAGAACTGAATATGTGATCATAGGAACGCTTCAAAGCAGACAGCTATTCCCTTTTATCTTGCCTGAGATGTGTAAATGAGATGAATGCAGGAATCCACCCGGGGTCTGTGGAGGAGGACTGTAAAAATGGACAATAGCTGCATTTTAGATTCTTAAGCCGGCCACACACTACAGCGATCATTGGGTCGATTATACAGTTATCGAGAGTTCAGGCCAGTTATTGCTGTGGTGAGTGGTCATGATGGATTTGTTAAATGCCTGATCACTGTCCCAGACATTTGCGTTGCTTGGCTGTATCATTTTTTTAAATAGGCTGAAATTAGAAAATTACTATTTGCCCATTTCCAATAGTGAGAGACAGCGGCGGCAATTAGGGACAGAATGCGACGGGTACAAGGGTAAGGCTGAAGGAGAAAGTTAGGGTTAGGCTGCAGGGCATGGAGGATTAAGGTAAGGGGATAGTTTACTTACCTTTTGCTCTTCACAGTATTCGTAACTCGGGCGGCTGCTGTGAAGTACCATTCTTTATGGGGATGTTTCGCAATGTCATCCCAGTCACTGCTCTACATTCGAAATGGGCTTCTTCAGGAAAGAAGCCCTTCTAAGCAGCAAATCACCCCTAAATCTCTCAGGATGATCAACAGCATAGGCTTAGCAGATGCCTTGCAAAGCATGATGGATGATGGGAATCATAGTGCCTCAAAACCACAGGTTACCTATACCTGGTACATATCAGCAATATACATCATGCAAGTACAGCTTTGTGCGTATATATATATATATATATATATATATATTACACACACATCAACAGAGAAGCCTTGTAAGTGGCAAACGGCTTATCACGTATCTGCAGATATTTGTAACTAATTCTCTGACTTTTATTTTAAAGATAGAGGTTCATGATAAGTAACTGAGTAATGGCTAGAGTGCCAGGCCATGTTGTGTTATATATATATATATATATTACACACACACACATGCCCGCGCGCTGTGTGCAATATATCAACTCTTTGCCCCAAAAAATGTAAACACAGTATGCATTTAGGGCCTGATCCAGACCTACGCCGATGCACTGTGCTTAGTAAAACACCGCGTATCGGCTTTCACTTTCCCCGACACTCCCCCCTGTCCCAGCATATTTTCCCTCGCTTACGCCGTGTGAAGTCTACCCTAACTTCAGCCGGCGTAAGCGAAGGAAAATACGCTCGGACAGGAGCGTATTAACTAAAACCCCTCCCTACCTCATTAAACTACCTCCCCCCGCCTACCTACACTAACATTTGCGTAGTAATGGTGAGGGACGGCCCCTCAGCCGTTACTACGCTGAAACTACGGACGCCTGATCCTAGATCGGGCATTTCCGTAGTTGCGCCGGCCAACATCTGACCGGCACATGCGCAGATTGGCATTTCAGCCGATCTTACGCTTCCGCCCGAGTATTACCGCCCGGCAGCATAGGTCTGGATCAGGCCCTTAGTCTTTAACCTGTCATTATTTCAGTACATGTGAATCATTTACAATTAAAGCCTGGTGGTAACACCGTAAAAATTGTGTTTTGTAATGTGGTGCAACTTGAGCAATATGAGCTTCCCTCAGGGGTTTCTGGTAAATGGCTGCTACAGTAGCTGACAATTCTATAACAATACTTGCCATGTCTTCAGTGTGTTCTGAACTGAAGAGCTGGAAGTGAAGCTGAACACACAGAGAAGGTCATGGTCCGGTTACTAGCACACATTCCCTAGTTGGCCTAGTGATAAGAATTTGTTCAGTGCTTAATAAAAGTGTTTCAGCTGAAGAGAAAACCACCTTTTTTGGTGTTTATTCATGATGCTGTATTTGTGCGTAAACACTTTTTAGGCAATGACATTTGTCTGTCCCAGGTTGAGTATACATGCATACATGAGATGTGACGGCTCTTATGATTTCATGGATGATTGCAAATGTCAATGATAAATCTGACTCATACTCGCTGTATTGGTTTAGCAGCCAATCTGAAATCAGTGGCAAATGCAGGATTGTGAAAAGAGGGTTCCCGGTGTATGTAATACATGTTGAATATATTAGGGTTCTTGACATGGCACTCCACATAAAGTACATGTGGTGATATATTAGGGGTCTAATTATCTCACATTCTATAATATAGGTGGTTTACATTAGGTTTTCGAAATGGGACGCTATATACAGTATATAGGATACCATTCCCCAGGCCCCTAATATATTGTTTTATATTATAGTATGTGACAATCCCAGACCCATAATACAACTCATTTATTTTTGTGTGGCACAGTGCTTCCTCCTCTGTAGTGGGATACCTCCTGTGTGGCAGGCAAAGCGTCCCTTTTCAAGAGGAAAGGTGTATGGCACAGATAATGGGTCATGTCCCTGGTGGCAAATCGCCCTGTTTATCGGGCCACCTCCTGCTGGGATTGGTAAATGGCCAGCTTTATTCACAATGTTATTATGCATGATTTGGTATAATCCGTATATATGTGCTGTAATCCCCAGAATACTGATGACTTTTTTAGAAGTATTAAAGTGTAGCCAATAAATTTGTAATAGCAGTATTTTTATTTACTGCTAAATAGTGACGGGTAAAGCATTACAAACAATATTTAAATTATTTAATATTACACGACTATTTAAACTTAAGACATAATTATAGTGACACTTGTTAATCCTCATAAGTAGCCTCATTATAGGTTTGTTCATGTTTTGTCCTATAATAAAATCCCTTACACTTCCTCTCACACACACCCCTTCCTTTAAATGAAGCTTCCTAACGAAACAATCCTCTTTAGAGGCTCATGTGTTATGCTGGGAGTGATGTCAGCTGAGACATAAGATCACAGGAATTTGAACACTTCTATGTGTGTATCTCATTAAAAGGTGATGTCAACGAAGCATCTTGTGTATTTATAGAATAGAATGATAAAAATAGAGACTTGTGAAATCCACTAAAATGTATATAATGCATTTCTTTATGAATTAGTAGGTTTTGGAAATACTCTGAGTTTAAAAGAAAAAAGTAAACTTTATCACCTTGGTGGGATTTAAGTCATTCTACTACAGAGATATTTGGCCAGTGGGGGAAAAGCCGTAGCTTCCATTAACACAGAGCAGCTGGGGAGCAAGTAGAAGACTGAACACTGACCTTGTGTGATATATTTACCAGAATAAATACACTGCTCAATAAAATAACTGTCCACTTAGGAAGCAACACTGATTGACAATCTATTTCACATGCTGTTGTGCAAATGGAATAAACAACAGTTGGAAATTATAGGCAATTAGCAAGACACCCCCAATAAAGGAATGGTTCTGCAGGTGGTGACCACAGACCACTTCTCAGTTCCTATGCTTTCTGGCTGATGTTTTGGTCACTTTTGAAGACATATGAATGGGCAATTACTGGGAGCTGGAGACATATGAATGGGCAATTACTGGGAGCTGGAGACATATGAATGGGCAATTACTGGGAGCTGGAGACATATGAATGGGCAATTACTGGGAGCTGGAGACATATGAATGGGCAATTACTGGGAGCTGGAGACATATGAATGGGCAATTACTGGGAGCTGGAGACATATGAATGGGCAATTACTGGGAGCTGGAGACATATGAATGGGCAATTACTGGGAGCTGGAGACATATGAATGGGCAATTACTGGGAGCTGGAGACATATGAATGGGCAATTACTGGGAGCTGGAGACATATGAATGGGCAATTACTGGGAGCTGGAGACATATGAATGGGCAATTACTGGGAGCTGGAGACATATGAATGGGCAATTACTGGGAGCTGGAGACATATGAATGGGCAATTACTGGGAGCTGGAGACATATGAATGGGCAATTACTGGGAGCTGGAGACATATGAATGGGCAATTACTGGGAGCTGGAGACATATGAATGGGCAATTACTGGGAGCTGGAGACATATGAATGGGCAATTACTGGGAGCTGGAGACATATGAATGGGCAATTACTGGGAGCTGGAGACATATGAATGGGCAATTACTGGGAGCTGGAGACATATGAATGGGCAATTACTGGGAGCTGGAGACATATGAATGGGCAATTACTGGGAGCTGGAGACATATGAATGGGCAATTACTGGGAGCTGGAGACATATGAATGGGCAATTACTGGGAGCTGGAGACATATGAATGGGCAATTACTGGGAGCTGGAGACATATGAATGGGCAATTACTGGGAGCTGGAGACATATGAATGGGCAATTACTGGGAGCTGGAGACATATGAATGGGCAATTACTGGGAGCTGGAGACATATGAATGGGCAATTACTGGGAGCTGGAGACATATGAATGGGCAATTACTGGGAGCTGGAGACATATGAATGGGCAATTACTGGGAGCTGGAGACATATGAATGGGCAATTACTGGGAGCTGGAGACATATGAATGGGCAATTACTGGGAGCTGGAGACATATGAATGGGGAATTACTGGGAGTTGGAGACATAAGAATGGGGAATTACTGGAATATGGAGAACAATTGCATACAAGACTTTTTATTTTTCTTGTGGCTCACACAATCTTAGATTTAGATTTTTTTTTTTTTGTCCAGTTGGGGTTTTGAGTTTGACATCCCTGTTCCACTAGCATGTTTCTGAAGTGTGAGTGGAATGGAGGAAAAGTCACGGTGTGAACGTAACAACTCCGCACAGATATGGGGTGCGAGATCAAATACTTGATGTAGATTTGCGCAATGTGCTGTTCTGGAGGCACATTACACAGTAATTGAATCTGTCCCACAGATTCCTTATAACTTAACTTTTGTACAACACTATGTAAATTGTTGGAAATGGTTTACACAACAGTCTACAACATATTATTTAATAAATATCCCCCCTCCCCCAGCCTTTATTAAATGTGTTTTTTCCCTGTTTTTATCTCCTCTATAGTCAGAATTTGCTGTGCGATGTAACAATAGTGGCAGAAGATGTGGAGATAGCAGCTCACAAGGTTGTTTTGGCGGCATGCAGTCCCTACTTCCATGCCATGTTTACAGGTACACTCTGTCTAGTCTTATATTGTGGGGTTTATATGTTCAATACTTCAGTGGTGGTTATGGCTCTGTCTTCTTTTACATGTCCATTTTTTTTTTATATGTAATTTTTGTGCTCTGAATTCAGCATTTTGTGATACTTAGGATAAATGATATTTCCAGAAGAGAGGCCAGCGTTTCTGTCCAGCCTAGCTCTTTCCTCAAACTGAAATTGGCTTCCTGTGCTAACAAACCAGGGTGTGGTGGCAGTGTTTACTTTGTTCAAGACTTGCTGAGACTGACTGGAATCTGTAGGAAATATCACTGTGTTTTAATACAGACTGTAGTAGGTTACAGTCAGTCAGGAGCAGTGGTCAGAAAACAACATATCAAAGTCACAGCCCAATGCAGCAAACAGGTGAACACACTGAAGAACAGGTGCACTCACAGATAATAAAAAGCAGCTTGGGTGTCAGGTTACAGCAATAGGGTTTCAGGCATTACAGTCTCTAAGATCAACAGGTAACATTTCCTAGCACTAGCGTCCTTGTAACAGATCTGAAGGGTTTATATAGTGCATTTCCCACCTTCTGGGAGGAAAGGGTGGAGTTTTCTCCAGAATATTTGGGGGTTAACCTATTGTCACCATGTAACTGTTTTTCACCCTGCTGCACAAACATTTATAATCATAAAATTACTGCTATATCTCTGGTGACTGTATTTCTGATCAGAGTACTGCAATAGGAAGGACACACGGGGGGTGGGACTTCTGGCACTTATGCATAATTCAAGCTCTCAAGCCCCACCCCCATATTATGCACTCTATTATCTCCCAGAAAAGAGAAACAAGAAGTGGGCAACTGTAGCTTAAAGTGTGCAGTCATCCTGCTCTCACCAGAATAGGAAGCAACATTGATTCTTGATGATAAAACAAAAGATTTAGGTTGAATCATTAATGTGCATTATCAGCTGGTAGTTACCAACAGTATAACATATCTACATGGCCACAAAATAATAATTTTGCTTAGCAACATGTAGCCAATAGTGGTTTCAACATATATTCAAAGAGGAATATGCATGCAAAGTGAGATTATTGTGTGCCTATACCCTATACCCTATTCTGTATCTGTTTGTGTGGTTTTTTGGACACTGCTTTCTCCATTTCAGTGCATTATAGAAAACTATTTATAAAAAGTGCTCTGTCTCTCTCTCTGCATACCCATTTAGGCTTAACAAGTAGTTATGTCTGTATTTTGCTTTCATGTTCTTCTTTTTCCCCGTCCATTTGATTTTTTTTGTGTGCAAAAATATAATATTATATTCACGGAAAGCAATATGCCATAGACATGACTAGAGCTGGAAGGCTTTGTGAATCAATATACATAAAATGTATTACTATTAATCGCTGTCAAGCCAGAGAATCACAAGGCTGTCTTATTGCCTGCCGATCACATCTGTGGAAGTTCAATTAAGTCATTCACAAATTAAGAACATTTTTTTTCATTACAAAGTGTAAAGAGCCATTTGTTTTGCTGGTATAGAGGAGCCCAATAGTGTAATTTTATTAATCCGTTTGATTTTGGCTTTTTAAAAAACATTTCAGTGTGATGCTATAGATCCCTTACAATTGTAGTGAGATCAGTGAGGTTCTATATCTATACTTCTATCCATGATCTAATTTTAAATTGAATTGCAGTGTTAACACCAGTAACTAGTGTTTGAATCAGGGTGGTATGCTATACTGCATGGTATGCTAATGGGTGGTATGCTAATCTCCATTCACCAGTATTATTTTGTGTGTCCATACCATGACTTCTAAAGACCACTGCCAGTGACCTAAAAAAATTGACAGAATCATGTTTTAAAAACAAAAACAAAACCTTATTTCTTCATAGATATGATTGCTTTGTATACTTCCCATGATACCCTCTTACACCCCATTCACACTGAGCCAATAACCTGGGATATTGCCAGGGCAGGCCCCTACAACACTGGGAGTTGGACCCAGGACAATTGTAAGGTTATTCCCCGGTCTGACCCAGGTGGCCAACAGTATGAAAGATGAGACCCAGGTTATTATAAAGCAGGTCTCACAGAAGGAAAGTGTTTGGGGGGATTAGGGACACGAGTCATTAAATTGATGACTCGCACTGTGAAAAAAAAACCCCAAAAAACAGTGAAGAGCTGGAACACGGAAATAACTGGGGTTCAAAAACCTGGGTTTTTGCAGGGACGGTGATGTGAAAGTAGTATTTGTGAGCAATTAACCTCAAGAAAATTGCTCGCTCTCTTTATGATATCTCCTGACATAACGCTCCAGTAGCCAGGGACATTGTATACTGGCCAACCACTTGCCTATTATAAAATAAGTACTAATATAATAATAATAATATGTAATATAATTATTATATTATATTCTAAAAAATATAAGTTCTTTCTCCATGAGCACATAATAGGACTGGCACAGCAGTGCTTAGATTGTTTAGGTCAGGCTTGACTAACTTGACTACGACTCACTGCATGGTTTAACTGCACAGGCATATCTGACACAAGACGTGGACAGCCACAGGTAGGTTAGCCCTGGATGGGTGTGGATTGCAGTTGAGAACGGCCCTTTTTTGAAAGGTCTGTTTTTGAGACCCCATTCCTGAAGATGGATCTAAGAAGAAACATCCTGCACCACCGCAGACAGGTTATCGATGTTCTCTATTTCTCCTACCTCAACCCCCTATACTAATTCTTACCCTAACACTAAGGGCCAGATTTACTAAGCTGTGGGAAAGGAAAAGTGGACATGATGCCCATAGCAACCAATCAGATTCTAGCTGACATTTTCTAGTATGTAAAAGGAAAGTAAGAGCTAAAATCTGATGCTATCTGGTTGCTATGGCCAACATCTCCACTTTTCCTTTCCCACAGCTTAGTATCTCTGACCGTAAGACTCCATTTGCCACAGTCTAACCCCAAGTCTCCCTTCCCTGCTGTCTATTCTTAAGATTCTCTTCCCTGCAGCCTAAGTCTCCCCTTCTCCCATCCATCTCCTACGCCGCAGCTCCACTGCACTAACCTGTAGCTTTGGTAGGTTTGGAAACTATTGGGGCCGGCGGCGGTTCACAGGGTTCTTTTCGTAAGGCAGCCGTTTTCTAAAATACACACAGCCAACAATTAGCTGTCGGCTGTGGATAAATAGAAAATGGCTGTTCGGAGCGCCAAACAGAACCCCCCTGACTAAGGTGGACTGAATGTTCTGACTGAATAATTTTTATAAAATGTGTGACAATATTTACTTCTTAGGAAATGACCTGGAATTTATAATAGTCGTGAGAACCTATTGACATCATTAGTGACATCATAAATTCAAGTGATTTCATGGGAAGTATAATATGATGTATTTATTATAATGTTGTAACAATTCTTTAATGATCTGTTATCCGTTCAGATGTTCTTAATGTCTTTCTTTTTTGCCTTTTACTGGAAGCCTTCCTGTGCTGCTGGGTTTAATGATAATAATAATGAATAGTCATTTCCCTTTCTCACAAATGATGGGAATTTAACAGTATTTTGTGGTAACTCTCCAATGAAACTGTAGTAACCTTCAAAGGAAAAATGTCTGTAAAAGAAATGAAGTATTTTGCACTTATTTATTGAACTTGTTTAGTGTGCAGTGATTTATTAGCGTCATAGGGAAACACAGAAGGGCCATGATAATGTGCATCTGCCTGCTTACCACGTGGCCTACTGTAATAGTGTTTTTTATTGGTGTAACAACAAACATATACTGCTAAAACTCTCATTCATGCATTATTTCCCGCATTGATTACTGCAATGCACTTACCCACAAAATAAAATTGCCCCTCTACAGTCTATATTGCATGCAGCAGCAAGACTGATCTTCCTTACAAAACGCTCAACTACAGCTACTCCACTCTGTCAGTCTCTACATTGGTTGCCTGTAAATTACAGAATCAAATACAAAATCCTCTTGCTAACCTATAAAGCCATAAGCAACACTGCACCTGTCTACATATCCTCACTTGTCTCAAGATATATCCCAGCACGTTCTCTCAGATCATCACTTCTGCACTTTATAATTTTTCTGATTTACGGTTGCAGGACTTCTCCCAGGCTGCACCCACTCTCTGGAATAACCTTCCTCGCCCGTTAAGACTATCCTCTACTCTACAAACTTTCAAGCGTTCCCTTAAAACTTATCTCTCCAGACAAGCTTATCAAATTCCACAACCTCCCTAAGCATTAAGTACCATATTAACAACCACTTCTGCCTTTTACCACATTAAAACAAACCCACACACTCTTTTTTTTTTTTTTTTTTTCTACAATTCCCTCATCTCTGCTGAATCACCCTGGCTGGTCCATTGTGTGATATATAGCACTTGCCCTTATGTATCAAACCCACTGTCCTATAGAGTATAAGCTTAAGAGCAGGGCCCTCCTACCCACCCAATCTGTCTGTTAATAACCAGTGTTGTTTATACTGATTGTTAAATTGTAAAGCGCTACATAATCTGTGGGCGTTATATAAAAACCTGTTAATAAATAAATATATTGTATCTCAGGTAAAAAAATACACAGTGCATCAAGAGATGTAGCAAGACCAATACAGAAAACAAGTTTGCAAATTCCCATCATTGCCTACATAAATGATTTTGTTATTTAGGTTCCTATACCGTGACAGGATAATGACTTTGGCGCATTTGGGACCTGGTGCCTTTTTTTTTTGTGTAGCTTGACACAGAGAAATATGTAGTTGTTATGGGGTGGGGGGCTTTTTACGAGTTCCCTGTCTACACTCTCATATTTTCAGTCTTTTCTAGACCTGCTTATACCTTAAGGACATCACATATCTATCTCATGTCAGTGCCTGACCATTGCCTAAGCTATTGTTTGCAAGAGGATCAGTCTTTATAAGATTGGCATGAGGCTTTGAGGGGAGATAACATTATAGTAAGGAGAAGACCATTAAAGAAATGTTTGTATTGTGTGAAGAACTTTGGCTTTGTATTTTTTGGGTGGATATCACAAGGTGGTGTTTCCATAGCACATCTAAAATTAGTCACTTCTTATTGCAATATAGTATTTTTTGAGGACAAATACTTTGAATTAATGAACTGGGTATTGTTTTATGGAATTTGTTGCTATTGTAGCGGTTTTTTTTTGTTTTGTTTTTTATTAGCAGTGACTAGTGATATAATTTTCATGCTATACTAATTATTTGTTTTTAAAAAAATTGTAGGTGTGTAATTATACTTTTTTATTTTTTAAGAAAAGGTTTCTATAAAAAAGACAATTAAAATAAAACACAAATTCAGATGTCTACTGTGAAATATCAACAGCTAGTCTGAAGGTAGAAATAATACAAATACAAACAGAAATGGCAGTAATTGCTTACTAATTGTTTAGTATTTTAGTTCTATAGGATTCTAGCTTCTGCTGTGAGGAAGAGTAACTATGAAGAGGTTAATGGGTGTTGTGCAGATTTGTATCTTGTCTGCCAGACAGGCACATGTTTTCCTCTAATAGAAAAAGGATCTCCAGCCTTCTGCTGTGTAGTCATCTGGTTTATGTCTTTCTCTCCTGAACCTTTCTGTTTTGTCCTGACTGCGTTATGGCTTACATTAAATCTGGTATTTTCACTGGTAATAAGCATTGTCCCATTATTTATATGTCACTGTAATTTTAACATTAACATTAGAAAGCAGAACACTAATGTATATGAAGTGAAACACGGGAAGAATGAAACATTATGAATTTGTAGATGTAGACGCCAGTGCTGCAATTATTGTTTTTTTGTGTGATTGTCTGAAACAAAAGTAATCTTCAACCTGATGTCCAGCTTTAAAACTGCAGATGTTTCAGGTAAAGTTAAAACTTTCGGCAACCTGCTTGTGGACAGTGACTGATAAGCAAGAAAACAAAAAAGTCTGTAAGGAATACCCCTTTCACATTGCCGCTCCGAGTAGCACCTTTCACACTGTAATCCTGCCTGGGTCGGACCTGAGAATAACCCTTCTTTTGTCCCAGGTCATTAGACCCGGGTAGAGGCCTTTGGACCTTTTCACACTAAGCCCTTACCTGGGTTTTTGTGGCTTGCCTCGGCAAAAACCTTTGTTTTTAGGGTGATGTGAAAGGGGTATAAAGATACTTTTTCAAACTGTCTCAGTATAGTATAATGTCCAATGAATGTACTTGTATACCAAATAAATATGACCCATCCCTTGATGAGCTCTTATTTTTCTTTATTCAAAATGATAAAAAAAAATAAAAATAGGCTACAATGATGTCTGTCTGGTCTTTTAAACAAAATGGCTAATAAATAATGCACAAGTTGTAAAGCCTCTCCCCACATGCATTATTACTGAAAGATCAAACACAGCAAATCCTTCTTACTATGGTATTAATTCCAATGACCGAAAATCCCACCCCCCACCCCAA
>WWET01003208.1:120928-133652 GCA_011038615.1 Limnodynastes dumerilii | reverse complement strand
CCGCCGCTCCCCCCCTCTGTGAGCGGAGTTAGACACAGTTAAGGCAGCTGAAGGCTACCCTAACTTCAGCCGGCGTAACTGTGTCTAACTACGCTCACACAGGAGCGTAAAACAGTCTACCCAGCGCTCCCGTCCTAATTGCCCTTCCTTCCCCCCCGCCCAGCTTCCGTAACTACAGCTTCCCGCCCCCTCATCTGTAACTACGCTGTAGTTACGGACGCTAGATCCATGGCTTACAGAGCCATGGGTTACACCGGGCAACATCTGCCCGGCGCATGCGCAGAACGGCAAAAATGCCGTTCTTACGCATATGGAAGCCGTAACTCTGGATCTGCCCCAAAGTCTTTTCTTCAAGACACAGCACGCATACCCAATGCGTTTTCTTCTTATAGTTGTTTTGCACATTACGATTTGAGACGGATATTATGTCAGGGGTTTTATTATCATTTAAAATTGTTTGTAAGTTGTAAATATTTATTAACATAGTTCTGAGTGCTGCGGTCATTGACTGGAAAACAAGTGACATTCGGGAATTCTTGTGTAATGCTTTCCAGAGTTCAAGGTCTAACATGTCAGTTGTAAGTTGGAGACGAAACAGTTTGGCTTTTGGCAAATTGTTGTACATTTTTTATCGCTATGGTTTTAATTATAATGTTGAAATTCTTTTATTTTTTATTTTTTTATAGTGCATGAATATAATCCTGTTTCTGCACAGATTATCTGTATTAATCTGCTGTATTATTGGTTGTATGTGGTATCATACATGGAAATAATGGTGGCCACACAGACCAAAAAGTCACTAATATTTACCAAACACCAATAGTTCAGAATTTTTTTGCAATGTGCAGAAGAAAGTGATCACTTATATGAGAGTTTAACAGCTGTACTTTGTGTAGGCTTCGGGGCCATGCAGCCAAATGACATTCCGTTATTGTGCTCTGTACATTGTGGCCATGTATGTATGCATCAGATCCATATTTCAATCAGCTGGGGTTGCGATTTGCACCTTTCATGACCTTTATATCACTACCTGTGTTTTGACCTCGATAGTAGTTACAACTGGGTGGTGTTCTTATTGATGTGTTTGACTGTGAATAGTTGTGTGAAGTTTCCTGCATCTGAGAACTAAAATGGAACTTGTTTCTCCCAAAGGAAATGGTTAATGAGCAGCATCATGTCAGCAGTAGCTCACTAATAGAAGGGCCCCTTGGGACTCGACTTGGCAGAATTACTAGATTATTTTGAGTTACAGTTGTATGGATGGTTTATAAAAGTTTATCATTGCACCAGTGTCTAAGCACAAACCACAATGAGTCATTTTATTACAAATGTGTGGGGCTGCTCATGATGTTCCTTGGTAGCCCACGCTGTTATCTCTGTAAGGTATCAGTGCTTTAATGTGGGGCAGGAGGTGTGTCGGACAGCAGAGAGCTTTTTATTCTTTTTTTAAAATTCTGAATAAAATAATTGTACGTTATAGCAGCCATTAACAGGCACTGTATGTATACCATCCCAGCCATACACTGCACGATATTCACTCTGAACTGCCAGATTATTGCACATTGTATGTACATAAAAAAGTCACCCCAAAAAGTTGCTAAAGCAAATGAAGTCAACTACACAATCAAACAAATGTCAGCGTGTTTGTGGCATATTGCTCTAGTGTACGGCCGACTTAATATATGGCGCTTATGACAAGCAGCTTCAGAAACTCGGTTTAGTAATGCTCCCAACCACATTGGGCCGATCTAGTGATGAGTGTACACAATATCTCTGCATTATTACACACTGCGCATGTGCCAGAACGAACCGCATGCTATCACACCCCATTCAGATCAGAGCGCAGGTCAAGCTGTGGATTGTGTTATGAATGGCGTGCAGTGGGAGAGACGAAGGGTGGGCACGTAGTCAATGTGCATTAAAGCGTGCCAAAGCAAGTGCATCCAATCCGAAGCGTTTGTTTACGTCAAAACATTTGCACCTGCTACATGACATGTCTGAAGCTAAGCATACACGAGTGATTATTGGTCCAATCATCCAGTTATTATTGGCAATAATCGTACCAGAAACACTTTGGTACAATCATTTTATGTTTTGACATGCTTAAAAAAGAACCAAACAGCTCACTGCACAGAACAGGGGCCTCCCTCTGCCAGGGTTATTGGTCCCAGCAGGAGAGGTGTATGTGTAAGGCTGTCTGTGCTCTGATTTCCTCCCACACGCCAAAAACATGATGGAAGGTTAATTGGCTGCGGATTAAATTAACCCTAATCTGTGTGTATTTTGTTGTGCTATATAAATAAGCGTTATTAATAATCATAATAAGTGGTGCGAATGGTGAACCTCTGGACTAAAGCTGGCCTTACACTACCACAATTATTGATCCTTGATTGGAAATCAATACGTTTATCTGGCCACCTCCTGCTGGGATCGATAATAAAAGGTAGTGTATGGCCAGCTTTAGTTTAGGTAGTTTAGGGGGCTCGCCATCCACAAAATAGACACTTGCATTAGCATGCGACACTTTGAATGCATTCCACTGCTGATGTATTGTGCATGTTTTAATTCATTTCTACATATAGTAATAAAAAAAAATGTAAGTTTTATGTAAAATTGAAATGATTATTTGCACTTATTTTGAGACTCTTACATTCAGCGGCATTACAGTCGGCATTACTTGTGCAGTGCATTTGGGCACGTAGCTGTATTGCACTTAGCTGCCGTGTACCTGCATTCTATGTGCCATAATTGCTTGCAATCCTAAGGCCTCCATGTATGCATCCTGTCCCACTTTTGCTAACGCATCTATGGCACGTGCTCTGCATGGGGGTTTGGATCGGGCCTGTTAAGTCTATCTCATGTTCCGACTACCACAAACTGATCAGTTCATTTATATTGAAAAGTGTAAAAAAAAAAAAATCGTTAGTGATTCTCTTGCTATTATTAAATGTTAATGATTGTTTCCAGGCCACAGTAATGTATTGGTTGTGTTTTAATGTTTCTTGAAGCGAGTTGAAGAGGAGACTCTAGTGAAAAACAGCAGTGCCTGTAAGGATTATCTTATCGAAGCCATGAAATACCACTTGCTTCCAGGAGACCAGCGAACATTAATAAAGAGCGCACGGACGCAGCAGCGGACACCTGTCAGTCTTCCTAAGGTAAGGTTCCAGATTTGTAGTTTTATTTTTATACCTGTGGATGATGAAAGTACCAGAGTATGTACAGAAGTGTATTAGAACATCTATTTTTATTGTTATTTTAAACTACAAGGAAAAAGGGGATTTCTAATACATTCTCTATATATCTATGTATATAAATGACACATTTTATCATTAGAACACAAATAAGTTACCCTAAAATCAGATTATTCAATGATCTATGCAGTAGGTGCTGAATGAGAATTAGAAGTGAAAAATGTACCAACCCTATAGCACAGCAAACCCATGGTATGGGCAGAGTCATTTCAAATGTGAGTTAAAGGGGTGGTTTCCTACACGATTCTATGTTTCTGTGTAAAAATATTGTTGTCCAGTATGTGTGCTTTCTCGGCATGCAAAATAAATTCATTACGTTCCTTACATTTCATCATTAAGATTTTTTTATAGTCAACAGTTTTGTGCTTCTAAATCCTAATTGTCACCATAGCCACTACAATCTCCAAAAAGCACCAAAAAATGTCTGTAAGCAGCAGCTCTCAAAGTAAAAGTCGGTTGCCGACATTTGTTCTGTTCAGTGCGTTGGCTCTTAACCTTTTCAGTCTCGCACCTCCCCTCCTTTCGGAAAGCATAGAAATTCACCCGTGATTATTCAGTTGCTCCCACATTGGATAAGCATGTTTGCTCACATGACCATTACAGCCAATCCTGGTCACCTGGTCTGGTCAAAAGATTTTTAAACCTGCAAAAAAAAATATCAGGTGATGCAATCGCCAATCACCCGATTAATTTACAAGATGTACACTCCAGCGACCACTTTGACCGATTCTTCCCCTGATTCTGACAGCATCGCCACTAAGGGCAGTCTGGTGAAGAGTGGAAGACTATGGCCGTGAGGTGATTGTTTGAGCAGATTGAAGGTCTGCTGTAAAACTTATCAGTGTGTTTCATTGATTGGGTGTTGCATATGTGACCTTGGTCTGCTGTAGGATTGTGTTAATCAGTCTTGTCTGGAGTTGGATCTGAAATGGATTGGACAAGTGTGTACCAAGCTGGTAATAACAAATGTTGGTAATGATGTGATGGCAATTGGCTACGAACATGACTAATAAAGTCCTTCTCAACACAAATGGAATTATTCTGTCCGTGCCAAAAACATTGAAATAATTCAAATGGAATATTTCCGTCATGTGGAAACAAACAAAAAGTGTTAGTTAGCCAGCTGCAGTATCCCCAACAGACTTGATTTTCCCACTAGCTCCATTGAAGGCCTCGCATCAGCAGAGACGACCACCCCTACGTTTCCATTTCCCACGGGTATGAGACTGATCTTTCATAACTTCTTAGTTGATTTCACATAAGAACTTTTATTGTATTGGAGTTTGATGGTTTTTCATGTGTTTTTTATGTTATTGTTTATTAAAGTAAGACATTTGATCTTTTCTGGATTTTCTTTGCATGTCATTTCTATGTGATGGGGAAGAAATATTCCATTTGAATTATTCCATTTAAATTATTATGTTGTGAAGGACTTTATTCGTCATGCCAGTAGCCAATTGTCAATTGTCGTCTTATCTTTAGCAAAATGTATTTTTACCAATACTTGGTAGTGTTCAGGGTACATCAGCGCCTTTCTAATGCACCTACTTTTTCTATTTCAAACAGGTCTGTTTTTTTTAATGTATTTATTTATTTTTTAATGCAGACTGTACAATGTGCTGCTACTGCTGCAATGTGTTCCTGTGTAATGGCAAAAAGCTTTCTAAATACTATATACAACTCTTCAGCTTGCATCTGTATATTAATAACAAACTGTGTGTGTTTTATAACCTTGCATACAATAATATACATGTCTGAATACTTAGCATATGGCAACAGTTCAGAGAAGCAATAGGGTCAGGTGCACCATAGCTATTCTGTATCACGTATTATAATTCAGTTGGACGTGTAGTTATATTTTTGTCACAGCCAAAGAAAAAGACACTTGTGCCCATAGCATAGCGACCACAGAGGCTCACAAAGAAGCACTGAACCTATAGATATGATGGAAGTGTTGTGCACACATGCCCTAATGCTGCTTCAGGTTTTTGGATTTCCGGTATTTGCTTTGCAATGACCATATTGTTCTGTTGTAGTCTATACCTGAAAAAAGTTTCTTCATGCGTTTTACATGTTTTTATCATAAATAATCAATTAAAGTTAGCATTTCTAGTATATTCCATGCTTTTATACATAGATTTATCCATAGATTTCCTTAGATACTGTAGGAAAAAAAAAACTGCCACTCACTGGCTATCAAGGCTATCCCCTGTTGCTGAAGCTGAAAGAAAAAGCTACCAGCAGTGCAGTGCCGAAGCCTTTAAGCATTGTACTGCAAGAAAGCTTCTCTCACTGCAGTTTCAATAGGCAGGAAGGGGGCAGCACTGCTGGGAGATTCTCTTACAGATTCACTGCCATGATTGCTCCTCCAGCAGATCCAAATTTACACTCTTCATGGAGCCCAGGGTTTGTTGAGCTCTGTACTAGTCGTCATTTTTATGTTGTAAAAAGAATTTACTATTTGATAAAATAATGAAATATGACTAATTTTGTAAAGCTCTTGGCCTCCACCTGTTTATAGACTCATATTTGCACACATACATACACACAATAGAGACATCCTCATGTCCTGCACTTTTGTCATTTTCTGAGATTACAGCAAGTATTGTAGTAAAATGGTTCCCAGATGTTGTGCAATACATTAATGTGTTTACTATGTAGAACAAAAATGTGTCAGTTGTGCACATTGCTAGTATTTATATAGCAGATACTAGGCACAGTCATACGTTTCTGGAGGTTGTGTACAGGTGTCATACATGAGTGGTAAACACTGAAGTTCCAAAGATTCTTTTAGTGTCTTGTAATGGTTGACATCATACTTTGTGCCCTTTACCCTGCCATAAGCGTTTGCTGGCTAGGAAGGGTTTGAGTTTCCAGAGCATAACTCATAAACTGATTGACAGAAATATATATATATTTTTTTTCTTTTTGTTGATGTACACTCTTTAAATTAGAACATTTGTCCTCCTTTGTCAAATCTGTTTGACAGCCATGTGTGTAGCACAGTTATACAGGTGGCGGCTATGAGATTACAGGTGGTATCACCAGGTAGAATATGCTGGCAGGACAGAAAGTAGTATGCCCTGTGTTCACACCACACTGTAACATAGTGGGTGTCGGTCAGATGATTGTATATCTTCTATCTAGTAGTGACACCCATGCTAAAATTGTGTTTAGCTGCAGTGCAGCTTTATCATAGAGCATGATTGAACCTGCGGGACTGCTCAGCATCCTTTCTCTACTCTTCATAAATCTCAGTAGCTCTGAGTAATCTAATGCTGTTTATCATTGCTGTATGCAATCTGGGTGCTTTCCCTGTTCTTCAGCACTTGATAAGCCGCACTAATACTGCTCTACAAGAGTTCCCATGGCTGCGCGTTTAGGGCCGTATTCAGAGACCCCTTTTTGAGGGAAGTTCCGTGCGTATTTTTAGGATCGAATCAACTGCGCATGCGTAGTAACTTTATGTACGTAGTTTACGTTGACTATACGAACGGAAGTGCCTAACGGACGGACGTGTGAATCGCACTTTGGGACATACGCACGGAAATCAGACGTACAGGAAAATTTACATAAAAGTGGGTGGGGGGAGGCATTTACATGAACGCATGGAGGCGCGGTTTTCGAGTATCGCACAGATGGGGCACATAAGTGCACACGGAAAGTAAGTCACTGACCGCACGTCCGGGAGATGGGAGTGTCGGGGTTGTTGGTGGGTGTTTCCTTGCTCCGGCCGCGCGTATAATTGTGTACCTTTAAAAAAAAAACGGATCTCTGAACACGCCCCTTAATCTTTTTCCACCATCCATATTTCTTTCCTATGGGGACAAAAAGTTATCCCAAAGCAAACCAGACAATGGAGTAAAAAAATGTAATGATCTGCATGTTCTTTGTTCATTTGTGTAAATGCTGCGATTACTTTGCTCAAAGACGCCGTCCTGTGCCTTATTTCCACCGTAGGCAGGATTCTATAGATACTGATTTGTGTAATATGCTTCATTACTGCTGAATGTCAAATCATATTTCATTTAATCAAGTTACATGATGACTATTGTATATGTCTGCCTCTCTCCGCAGAGTATGTAATAGCAGTCATTTTCAAAATGTCCCATTATCATTTAGGTGATAACAATTGGAAGACATAATTTTGGGAACAATGTTGTATAAATGCAGCATGTCAAAGACTATCCACTACTCTACAATCTTTCAAGCGTTCCCTTAAAACTCATCTCTTCAGACAAGCTTATCAAATTATACAACCACCCTAAGCATTAAATACCATATTATCAACCACTTCTACAATTTAACACATTACAAACACAAACCCGCACGCTCTTTTCTACAATTCCCTCATCTCTGCTACTAACACTGCTGTGTGACTGGAGCATACAGAGCATTGACCACTTTTGTCATACACCCTGGCTGGTCCATTGTGTGATATATAGCACTTGCCCTTATGTATCAAACCCATTGTCCTATAGAGTGTAAGCCGGTGAGCAGGGCCCTCTTACCCACCCAGTCTCTCTGTTATTCCCCAGTATTGTTATAAAGATTGTAACATTGTAAAGCGCTACGTAATCTGTGGGCGCTATATAAAAACCTGTTAATAATAATATATATATCTCAATTGTGTGCTTTTATATGTGCAGCAGATTGAAATGTATTCACGCTTGCACAGTAATTCATTAAATATTTTTTTTTACTAAGAAAGGAAAATGACAGTTTGTGTTTTACAATGCAGAAATGAATAGGATCTATTAGATGACATTATTGCCTCTGTCACTACAAATTGATCGGTGCAGGTATATGCCTTTCCATACTTTTTAAAGTTGCATTAAAGTAATGTGATTTTGAGACATTTTATTTAAGTTCCTTTTATGTGTACTGTATTTATTGATGGAAACACTATTATTTCATTATAGTTTATTCTTTTGTATGAGACTTTTCAAGTATGGCTTGTGTGTGAGATATGCTCTAAATGGAAAACCTACAATAAATGGAAAGACGTCTTGGTGATGATTATGTGCATAGATATGACATGATTTGTCAGGTATTCTTGTGCATACAGTACCTGCTATTTACATTATACAGCATCAGTAAAAGAAGTTTGTAATCAAATTGAATCCTTTTCTGCAGTTAATGGTGGTGGTTGGAGGCCAGGCTCCTAAGGCCATCCGCAGTGTGGAGTGCTATGATTTCAAAGAGGAACAGTGGCACCAAGTGGCTGAATTGCCATCAAGAAGATGCAGATCAGGTTAGTTCACCTGTACACTACAGCTTAGCTTACTCTGAAACCTAATGTATATTTAAATATTTCCAACCAATTTGTTAAGTTATCTTTATTGTAATTAAATTTTTTAACTTGCTATTTTGTTCAACAGCATTAGCAAGTTAGAAAAACAACAATTCAGACGTAGAGCAGTGGGAGGGCTATGCTCTTGAACTGTTATCAGGGTGTAGGAGCTTCCCTTAGGGAGTAGGAACAAGGAGGGCAGGTTTATTTAGCCAGTGGTTGATACTTGAAGCCTGGTAGTCTTTTAGGGACATTTTAAAGAGGAAAATTATACTGCTTTCATATCACCGCCATGCCAAAAAACTGGGTCTTACAAGCTTGGATATTGTCAAGGCAGCAGGTCATCCCAGGGTTGATTTAAAAAAAAATGTTTTTAGACCCCGAAAGAGGACCCCGGGACGTTTCACACTGCAGCTCAACCCGGGTTAGGGCTGGCCCCAATAATATCCCAGGTTTTTGGTGCAATGTGAATGTGGTTTAAGAAAGTGACCCCTTGATCCAATCCAGAGCAACAAATATAAGGCTTTCCTAGGGGAAAAATAGCCCTTTGATTCCCAGGCAATTTCTGGGGTAGGCTTTAGTTTATTTTATAAGCTTGCAAGATCGCATGTGTTTTTGACATAAAATTTTTTCTATATTTATGGTAAAAGATTATAATGTATTATAATGTATCAATAAATTTGTCCATTTTTTTCTTATTACGAATTTCCTTTGTAATTATTTATTTATAGTGTTATTTGAAGTTTGTTTAAGGGACAGTGCTGCTTTCTCTTTTTATTTCTTTTTTTTTTAAAAATTTTTTGCAGTAGGTTTTAGGGCTTCACAAACCCTAGATACAGCCGCGTCCATTAGTTTAGAGGTGACTAAGAGTTCTGAGTGCCAAAGATGGGTAGTTTTTCTTTTTGGAATTTCTGGGGTAGGGTAAGCAGTAATGAGGAACTTTCCTTTCAGAGTATTCACCAATTAAAATGATCAAGCTATAGAGATTGATGTGACCTGTTATAATATTTCAGAGTTTGAACATGAGAGAGAAAATTTACACCTGGGCAAAACCATGTTGATTTCAGGGGGAGTCTAACTAATTTTTTTATGCATGCAAGAAGTATACTTTGCTTTTTACACTTAGGTAGTGACCAGCTTCACTTTTACACTGTTATTTAGACTTGGGCTGGGAAACATCACCTTTAAACTATAATGCTATTTGCAATAGATTTGACTCCCCTGAAATCAAAATAGTTTTGCCCAGGTGTAACTTTCCTCTTATTTTCAATCTCTGAATCTGGTGGAAAGTGCTGGAGCAGGTAATATAAGTGGATAATATGTGATGGTTCAGTGTATGTGTTCTAGTAAGAATGGTAAACCAAATTGGATGAGGTTGCAGCAAGAAGTTTATATGTGAAAATGCATAAGAGTTTAGATAAAATTGTGTAGACTTTTGGAAGATTATAAATACAGATAGATTAAGAGATGTGATTTTTAATATCGAATAATAATGAAACACTTAATATGGGATTTGTTCCAATATATCGGACCGTGTTCACACTTAAGTGTGAAATAAGTACGCACCTAAGGCAACACCGCCATAGGGCAACCTTAACTCTACGTGCGTATATTTGTGCTTAAGTTGCTTAGATACATGCGTACATTCCTAACCGCACCCATATTAGGCCATTTAAATGCCTCCCCACATCCACTTTCACTTAGCTTTCTATGTACGTAGGACGGACACGCCCCCTCAGACATATCTTACCAAGCATGGATTTGAAGTCTGTGCCTAATGGATTTCCATGCCGAAATCCTACATAGCTTGCGTAAAAAAGTTACTACGCATGCGCAGTTTATCCGATCCTAAAAATACGCACGGAAAAATTAGCAAAATCGTAAGTGTAAATACAGTCCATCAAGTAGGATTTGCTCACTTAGCAAGGGAAAATATATGCAGCAGTATTGGATGGTGCAGTCTAATGGATTGTACACATATGCACTTAGTATTTACATCATGTCATTGTCCAGGGAAGTGTCATTCCCAGTTAATAATGGCTGTTTTCCTTTTATTTAGGTGTTGTTTACATGAATGGACATGTCTTTGCTGTTGGTGGGTTTAATGGTTCGCTGAGAGTACGTACAGTAGATTCATATGACCCAGTGAAGGACCAATGGACAAGTGTGGCGAACATGCAGGATAGGAGAAGTACTTTGGGAGCTGCAGTCCTCAATGGGCTTCTTTATGCGGTTGGAGGGTTTGATGGTAGTACAGGTAAATCTGGTTTCTGTATGGAGCCTTATTTGTGAAAAATAAAAAAATAACCATATTCATCCGTAAGAAGTCATCACAGTATTAAAGGTCAAGTTCTTCAAATACACTATATATAAACAACCTATGCACTTGTTTATGTTTGGTCATACTGTGCCCCTGTTTTAAGGCCTGCTACAAGAATTTAAGAATACAACCCTTGACAAACTTGTATTTTATAGTGAAATATAGTAATTACATTTTTCCTAATACTCTTTTGTTTTTTTTGTAGGCCTGGCAACAGTAGAAGCATATAATGTGAAGGCTAATGAGTGGTTTCATGTAGCACCAATGAACACTAGGAGGAGCAGTGTGGGAGTTGGTGTTGTTGGAGGTGAGCTCTGATTACAATATAGTGGTATTAGGTGATTTATACTCTTGTATTGCTTATTGTATAACTTTTATTTGTCATTTTCAGGTATGCTCTATGCTGTTGGTGGGTACGATGGAGCATCACGACAGTGTCTTAGCACAGTTGAATGTTATAACCCTAGTACGAATGAATGGAGTTACATCTCAGAAATGGGCACGCGAAGGAGTGGAGCAGGTAGAACAAAAATGTAAAACTTGTGTAGAGATGGTCAAGACATCGATATTTACCTCCCATTCCGTAAAACATTTTATTATGTTCATCTTTTTAATTGCTATTATTTTATTGGCTTGACATTTTAAAGTGCCGCCATTGATTATACGTTCTAGACCGTGATAAACTGTTTTTAATCACAAGATGTGTTTGAACTGTCAAGATCCTCATAATGATATCATATTACATATAATAATAGACCTATTGCAATCTCTGAAGTTGGGTACAGACTCTACAATTATTTGGCTGATCACAGTAAGATAGCTGAATGAAAACAGTCATGTCTTCCAGGGTCGCAGCACAGTGTGGGAAGTGCTACTGAGCGCTACAGTGCTACCTGTCATTTAGTGATAGAGGGCCGTATTCAGAGATCCGTCTTGTGATCAGGCCGCAAATATACGCACCTACGGAGCAAGTTACACCCACCAAAATCCCAGTCTCTCCCCTTGCTTTCTCCGCACGGATGTAGACTTAGACCTGCATTGACTTGCCCTAACTAGCCGCACTCACTTCCGACCTTATGTGTCTTAGGTGCGTATATTCGCAGCCCTATAACTGTAAGCGCGCCCACTTTCCATCATCTAAATGCTCCCCCGTTCATTTCTATGCAAATCCTTTGGTGCGTATATTTCCGTCGGACTTAGGTGCAGATTTTTCCACGCCCGATTCACAAGTCCATCCCTTACGCATTTCCACGCTTATCCTCTACGTAGACGGCGTATAAAAGTTACTATGCATGCGCAGTTAATGCGCAGTCGATCCGATCCTAAAAATATGCACAGAACTTTCGTCAAAAACGGATCTCTGAATACGGCCCAGAATGTCTGCTGTGCAGTTATCTGTGCGACAGCTCCGAGAGGGCTTGTATTGATTAAAAACATAAAGACCATTATGATAATGGACCGGATCCAGATTTAAGATCGTCAGGCGATTTACGCACGCAAGGTGCGTAAATCACCTGACTGAACATGCGCCCTCCAGATGTTACGCTAGGATTACTATAGTTCCGTCCGAGCCCATTTGCGTGCAAATGGGCTGTGCTTCCCTTCCGCCCGCTAAAGCGGGTGGGGGGAAGCATGTAAAGTGTACAGTGTGGGAGGGGGCTCCCACACTGCAGCGGATCAGCGGTCGTACGGACCGCTGATCCGTCCGTCGCAGTTAAGGCAGGCTTATGGCAGCGTAAGCTGCCATAAAGCCCGCACGACAGAGGGGAGTGACAGGGGGGGTGCAATTCCCTCTGTCTCGCGTAATTTCAGACCCCCGCGCGCAAGCAAAGCACGTGGGGGTCCGGATCCGGTCCC
>WWET01003208.1:107538-120841 GCA_011038615.1 Limnodynastes dumerilii | reverse complement strand
GGGGGGCGCTGATCCGCCCGTCTCATTTAAGACAGGCTCATGGCAACATAAGCTGCCATAAAGCCCGCACGACAGAGGGGAGTGACAGGGGGCTCCCCTCTGTCTCGCGTAATTTCAGACCCCCGCGCACACAAAGCACGCAGGGAATTTTACAGTAAACTTTGTGCTTAACACAAAAGCCTGCTACCAGCCCTGTTGCCAACTGGCCTGTGTGGAATCATGGTTGAGGGGACGCCACACTGCAGGTATTCCTATTTATGATTCCAGCTGCCCAGGCTGGTAAAGCCTAGGGCTGGCAGTGGAAAAATCAATACTAGCAGCAGGCTTGTACAGTGCTAATGCTGTTTCTTCATTTAATTATTTTTATTACAGGTTTACTGAGCGGCTAATGTTCCTAGACCGTGCTGGAGCACTGCACTGCAGCTAATCTTCATAGACTGTGCTGTAGCAATGTACTGCAGCTAATCTTCATAGACTGTGCTGTAGCACTGCACTGCAGCTAATCTTCATAAACTGTGCTGTAGCACTGCACTGCAGCTAATGTTCCTAGACTGTGCTGTAGCAATGTACTGCAGCTAATGTTCATAGACCGTGCTGTAGCACTGCACTGCAGCTAATGTTCATAGACTGCTGTAGTACTGCACTGCGGCTAATGTTCATAGACTGTGCTGTAGTACTGCAGCTAATGTTCATAGACCGTGCTGTAGCACTGCACTGCAGCTAATGTTCATTGACCATGCTGTAGCACTACTCTGCACTGCACTGCTTATCAACAATAAAACTGCTGTCAGTGCAGCCTACTGTTTAAATTGTATTTACTTTCCTGCGGCTGTTGGCTGCTCATCTGTTTAGTGTGCACAGGTACCAGAAGTTTTCTTGCAATCGTTATGTGATTTGTATAGATAACTGTTCATATCACAAGTAATGCTTGTATTTAGGATATTTCCATACAGACCAACCACAGATCTTGCATACACATTATAGTCAGTACTTTTGAAATATACAATTATCTGGTGACTGATTGCAAGAACATATCTGCTACCCATACACACTAACAGGAAAGTAAATATAATTGGCATCATAGGCTGGACAGGAGCAGCTAGTGCAGTGCTAAAGCATTGTTTCTGGGTTTAGGAACATTAACTGCTTATTTAAATAAATACTTCCCCCCCCTTCCTCGCTATATGCCCTGCTGATAATTTTTCTGGCTTTCTATACTGATAGATAGTTCTATAGTTCTATAGATCTATAAACTGTAGTGCCAGAAGCAACAAAAAAATAGCACTCCTACAATTAGTAACCATCCTAACCTTAAATTGTATCTTATGGCCCACCACCACCATAGCTTTGCACCCTGGCAGGCTGCCCCTATCACACACCCCTAGATATGGCCCTGGATATTGCTATAGATATATAGATGGGTGTGGCTTGCTGCTGCGATGACCTCTTTTTCAGCGGATCACACCCCAGCAAGGAACCTGTGACAGCTAGAGTATCTTCAAAAATCCCAATGGCGATAGGTACCTTAACCCTCTACCAACATAACTTTCCCATTCAAGCAGACTAACCTTAACCCTCCCTGTCCCACAGCCTAACCCAAGCCTTCCCCTTCTAGGCAGCACATTCAGAACACATAGTCAAAATAGGAGTCATTATACTCTCTCCAATAGCAGTGTATATTTTAATAAGGAGATTTCAGCACTGATACAGCCGCCATTAAGCATTGCACTTTCGCACTGAAGATGGATGTCAATCCGTGACATGCATCCTATATTGCACCTCCACAGCAAAGAATAGAGCCAATGACTGTTATTCAGTGTTCTTACTGCAGTCAGCCAATGAGGAATAAACACATTACACATGCTTATTTTCACTAACAGTTGAATGTCTTTTTACATACATAGCATCGGGTGCAGCGTCAGTTGGACGGCTGTCCTTGTACACACTTTCGCTTTGTTGGGAATCAAATCTTCTGGCTGCATAGGAGATCTGATTTTCTGAAACGAGTGATATCTAAAGGTCGTTTGTGTGTACACACTACACAGTAGTCTGTCAGATCAGCCGATAATCGCCCTGATAATTGTATAGTGTGTACCCAGCTTAACTTTTAAAGATCAATCAATTGATTGATCTGTCTTTTTTAAATATCTGTCAAGTGTGTAGTCAGCTTATCAGTCTCCATTTGCAAATGTCTTAAGGAACAGACTAAATAATGACAATGCACAAATATGTTTTCTGGATTTACCACGTATCTAACTATTATTGTTCATTCTAGGTGTGGGAGTTTTAAATGGATTGCTGTATGCTGTTGGCGGCCATGATGGTCCATTAGTTAGAAAAAGTGTTGAGGTATATGACCCCTCGAATAATCAGTGGAAGCAAGTTGCTGATATGAACATGTGCAGAAGGAATGCAGGTATGATCTGTCTAATTGTGGTATGTTATGCTAGACTCTTGTACAGAGACTCTGATTCATCCCCAGAAACTGTATTTTTACACAGTTTTTCTTAACCATAGTATATGTCCCTGAGACCTCCCCCTGTCTAGTCACTAGCAGAAAACACTGCATCACACTGCCTGACCTACTGCTAGTAACAGGTCAGGCGATGTGTCTGCCTGCTGCTTTAATTTTTCATGTTCGCTACTAGCAGCACAATAATAGTGTGTGACATGAAATCACATTATCAGATGTAGAGGAGGGTGGTTATTGAGACTTAGGGATAGAGTGTGGGGGGCTGGTTGGAATCAGATACAGGGGAGGAAGTATAGGGGTTTAAGAGACTTAGGGGGATGTTAAAGAGAATGGGGGGGTTGAAGAGAATGAAAGAGAACGTGGTGGTTAAAGATGAGGGGTGTGAAGAAGAAAGATATAACATTGTACAAGAAACAAGCATGAGTTTCTACATTTTCTCTTTTATATTGTATGCATTACATTACACTGTGTTAGCCAATATTTTAATTCCTTTATAATAATTTTTATAGGAATTAAAATTTATAGAGGGATTCTAACAACTCTGAAATGTCAACTCTAGGCAAAAAGTGCACATTATCCCAAGGGACATTTCTGGAGGTTCAGGTTAATTGTTTAAAACAATGGTAAGTATAGAAGTGCTAAAATATAGGGTCGTTCAGATACAAGTATTCTGTAATATTAAAATGAGCACTCCAGGAGTTACATCACCGCTGCTTCTTACAATGGAGACTTCCAGCAATTGCCAGCAGTCAGCAAAAAATAGACCATCATACCGAAAAACCACATTGATTTAAACAGGATGCATTCTCAACAAATCTCTATTTTTGAAATATAAACTACCGAAAGCTAATTTTCGTCTGTCTCTATTTCGGAAATATTAGTGACTAGTAAGATTTACTAATGTATCAGGCCCAAATCTACGATGTAGCACTGAGCGTGCTAACGCTCAGCGTTACATCGCTGACTCCCCCCTGGCACTGCAAACAATATTAGTTGAGAGTTAATGTTTCCTATCCCAAGTCTAAATAACAGTGTTTAGTAAAGCTGGTCAGAATCTGTGTGCAGTAAGCAATTCAAAGAAATATCTCTGCATACAAAGAATACAATTAGCTTGACTCCCCCTAGAATAAACATGATTTTGCCCAGGTGTAAGCTTCCTCTCTTAATTTCAAGCTCCTTCTTAAGTCTGGATCCAGCCCAATATATTCAAATGTATAAGTACATATCATATACCCCTCCTAAAGTGTATAGCATTTCCTATATAAACTGTGATACGTTGCACAATACAGAGTTTTAAAACAAGTCTCTTTCACGCAAACAATTGGATTTTAACCTTCAGCAGCTGAACTTTGCTCACCAAAGATTAGATTAAGTATTTCAAGTTTGTTGTTTTTATTTTTACTTTTCATATAGATTTAATTAAAGTGGTGACATTAAAAAAGTTCTTTGCACTTTCTCCACCATTAGGAATGCACACTTTCTGTTTTGCTGAGGTTGTCTGAGACTGAATTTTCCTAGAGATTTAAGGATTTAAGACCATAGTGGAGGTTGAATGAAAGAGTTCTAGGGGAAATAGGTAACTGGTGTGAAATAAATCCCTAGAATGTTTCAGGCTCCATCTATTTGCAGATCTTGTCAACCATACAGGCTAGAAACACTGCTGTTAGGCTTGTGTTGTGTCACACAGCACTAGAATACTAGTACGTTATCAGCTAGACATCAGATTGCTCCAAACTGAAACATTAAAATGAATAAGAAATGCTCTTCTGTGACATGGGGGCAATTAAGTCCTGGAGACGCAGCATTAAGAGTGTAATTGCTCCAGTTAGATAGGGAATATCGGTCTGCAAAATTGCTAGCTACTATATAAGAGCACCCTAAGTGCCAAATGGAGTGCATTTCACACAGGAGGAAAACGGCTCCTAAGTGTTTTGCTTGCTCTTAGGGAACAGCAGTTTGGAAAGTTATATGTATTATATAACGGGTTCAGAAGTAACTAAGCACACTTCACTGCTGACTGCTGTGTAAGGAGGCTGGTCCCATATAGCACTCCTGTGTTATATTGCAATGTGTAATGTAATCACTCCAAAATGAATAAGTCATTCACATGGGTGAAAGGATAACAACATTGGTTCAATAACTCATTTTATTTCCAAAATAGTGATCAAATAAAAAAACTAAGATGAAATACCCAACTATTTCATTATGGGCTTCCACAAACAAAATAAAAAATAGGTGATTTCCTGTTAACAAATGGGAAGTATAGGCTCCTAGAAGAAGTCTTGGCTTAAGTGGGCACACACTTGTGGTTTTTCTGCTGATTATCGTGCAGATCACATGATAAAGAACAATTTAAATCAACATCTTACGTTTTATACTATTCAGTGATGCTGCATAATCATTAGAAACAGAATCTGGATTTTTGGAACTGCCTACATTTTTCTTCTAACACTTTGTAGGCCAGATTATGGGCGTGCATACTCAGATTTTGACTGAAGCAAGGTGTTATGGGAGAGAAAACACAGATCAGCCAGTAAATTGAGTGTAGTGTGTACGGCAGCAAAGAGTGCTGATCTTGATCACATATCTGGGGCCGGATTTACTAAAGAGTAATTTAAATTGGCATAAAAAAAAAATCACTGAACATCGCTGTAGTTTGGCAGCAGCAATTTTTTTTTTAAATCCCAAGTTTACTAAGGGGTGAGTTTCCCCTGTCAATTTGGAAACTAAAGCGATGTTTGGCGATTTTTTAAAAAAGTTTATTCGCCGCGATTAAGCTTGTAATAGCGGCATATTAATCCTTTAAAAATCAACATACATCGCTGGAGATGCTTTTTGAAAAACAGTTTTAAAGTTATATAAAAAATAAGATAAAAAAGTAATTACTTAAAGCTCGACAACCAATTAACCCTAGGCATGCTGCGTCATATAGTACTATGAGGCACAGCATGCCGTAGTATTGCTGGGCATGCTGTGCCTTATAGTACCATAAGCAGCAGCTTGCCAAGGGTTAATGGCATGCTGCCACAACGCTAATGTCGTCCGTTCCTATTATAAAACAAAATATGGCCCCTCTGTACATAAAAGCAAACTATATGACCCCACCATAACGAATATTCATGTATATGGCCCCTCCATAACTAATATTACTTTATATGTCTCCTCCGTAAATAATAGTAATTAATATGTCCCCTTTGTAAGTAATATTAATTAATATGGCCCCTCTGTAAGGAACAGAAAAGAATATGGCCCCACCAAAAGGAACTAGATAATAATATGGCCCCTCTGTAATGAATCTTAATATGGCCCCTCCGTAATGAATCTTTATTATTAATCCGTAAATAAAATGAAAGAATATGAGCCCCGTTATTTGTTAAAAAAAATGAAATATGTCCTGTAAAAAATAATGCTCATCTGTAATAAATCTCATTTAAAACAGTCAGAAATCACGTTACATTTATGTTAAAATACAATTCATTATAAAATCTTGATACTACTCACTGCTCTGTAGTCTTCTATCTTGACAGGCGATGATCGGGACTCCGGCTTATCTTCTTCTGTCAGGGGCTCGCGACGATGTTTATGTTCTTCTGGGTCCCTCCGGTGAATGATTATGTCATTAGTTGGGCCCTATTTATAGCCTTTGGCGCGAGATCAGAGATACAGAGGAGCCATATTAATATCTAGTCCTTTCGGAGAGGCCAAATTAATTATGATTCATTACGGAGGGGCCATATTAATATCTAGTCCTTTCGCAGGGGCCATATTCTTTTCTATTCCTTACGGAGGGGCTATATTAATTAATATTACTACAGAGTAAAATTACTATTATTTACGGAGGGGACATATTAAGTAATTTTAGTTATGGAGGGGCCATATAGATTAATATTTGTGACGGTGGGGTCATATAGTTTGCTATTATGTACGAAGGGGCCATATTTTGTTTTATAATAGGAACGGATGACATTAGCGTTGCGGCAGCATGCCATTAACCCTTGGCAAGCTGCCGCTTATGATACTATAAGGCACAGGATGCCCAGCAATACTAGGGCATGCTGTGCCTTACAGTAATAGATGCCACAGCATGCTAAGAGTTAATTGGTTGCCGCGGCAACAGTTTTAAGTATTTCAAAGGTTTTTTTAAAAATATAATATAATATATTTCTAGGAAATCGACACTCACAACCACCTCTATTATCTCTGGCAGTTTTAGTATCCATTATGCAACGAATTTAAAACTCGCACCTTAGTAATACCACGTTCAGATTACCAGCCCTGCAAATCCCCGGGGTTTTCGAACCCAGGGGATTTGCCGGGACATGCCAGGCTGCCGGATTTCCCTGGTCACCGCTGTGCAGTGGAGCCGCGGGACCCGGCTTTCTCCGCAAACCCCTTTTTTTTTAGCCGGGTCTAAGACCCGGCTAGAGAGAGCCGGGGTTTGCGTTCAGATTACCAGAAAAAGACAGGGTTTTCATGAAAACCCTGGCTTTTAGCTGGTAATCTGAACGGGGTATTAATTTGAGATTTGTATCTCATGAATTTGTAAAATCACCAGAGATAGCTCAACAACGGCGATTTAAAAAAAACAAACAAACCCATCTCTGTCGATTTATTAGGAAAATCACCTTTAGTAAATCTGAAATATCAAAATTGCCAGTTAAAAATAGCAAACACTGGCGATTTTGACAATCTTGACTTTAGTAAACTTGGCCCCTGGAGTAGAAGAGTTTTAAATGATCTGATTGTTTTAGAAACAGCCAGTGTATACCCAGTTTAGAGCAATTGTTTTATTGCCACTGGATTATGATTTAAAACATTGTTGCTATGGTTTTTTTTGTTGTTTTTTATTTTTTTTATTTTATACAGTGCCTATTAGCTCAGGTTTTAAGGTATTGGACTTGCACTCTTTTATCTGGTTTATGTGCTCTAGTAAAGATGTAACTAGAGAAGTGCAAACTTAGTTACTGTTATTTCAGGTTATAAATATACATGTAAGGGATATAAAATTATAACTTGGATAGCCCAGGATTTCTACCTTAGTATTTATGCTGTTGTACATATGTTCTCTGTATGTAATATGTAAGAAAGAAGTATACCCTTTTCAGTAGATTAATTTAACATTTAATTGACATATCATTTTTAAGCTTCACCATTTAAGCAGAGGTGCACTGTTACAATTTTCTACATTATTCTCCCGATTAAACAGTGCATTTTGAACATCATTTGGCAATTTCATTTTTTTTTTTACTGCCAGAAATAATATATTCTTTCAGCCATAAATACTCCCCAAAAACAAAAAGAATTGCACAACCTCTGTCCTGTTTTCCTGTTCCTTCACTTTCGCCGAAACTCCTGCCAGGGCGGTAGGAAATCCCAGTGCTTAAATTCCCAGCTCTTACCTCCACCAGTTTCCCGGCATGTATAAAATCCCGGCGCCAAAAATTACCGGAAATTTTAAATACCTACATGACTAAAATACCTACACTGAAAATCCCGGCACAAAAAATTCCCAACAATTTAAAATACCTACACACTGAAAATCCCGGCAAGTAAAAAAAAAACGCAATGCAACACCCGACTTCACTGAACAACGCGGCGCCGGCAGGGCATACACATAACACACTAAGAAAAGCCCGACAATTCCCAAAAACACACGTTAAATACACCAACATATTACACATAACACATTAATAAAAGCCCCATAATTCCCAAAAAACACACGTTAAATACACCAACATATTACACATAACACATTAATAAAAGCCCCACAATTTCCAAAAACCACTTGTTAAATACAAAAACATATTACACATAACACACTAATAAAAGCCTGACAATTCCAAAATAATTGTCATTTAAAAACAGTATACTACAGCGGGTGCGGTAGGAAATCCCGGCACTTAAATTCGCAGCGCTTAAAATACCTCCACCAGTTACCCGACACTGAACATCCTGGCATGTATAAAATCCTGGGGCCAAAAATTACCGGCAATTTAAAATACCTACACACTGAAAATCCCGGCAAGTAAAAAATACCGCAGTGCAACACCTGACTTCACTGAACAACAACGCGGCGCTGGCAGGGCTTTTATTAATGTGTTATGTGTAATATGTTGGTGTATTTAACGAGTGTTTTTTGCAAATTGTCTTGCAAATTGTCTTGCTTTTAATAATGTGTTATGTGTAATATGTTGGTGTATTTAACAAGTGATTTTTGGGAATTGTCGGGTTTTTCTTAGTGTGTTGTGTATGCCCTGCCGCGTTGTTGTTGTTCAGTAAAGTCAGGTGTTGCATTGCGGTATTTTTTACTTGCCAGGATTTTTACTTGTCGGGATTTTCAATGTGTAGGTATTATAAATTGATGGGAATTTTTCAGCGTAGGTATTTTAGTCTTGTAGGTATTTTAAATTGCGGTAATATTTGGCGCCGGGATTTTATACATGCCAGGATTATTAGTGTCGGGAAACTTGTGGAGGTATTTTAAGCGCCGGGAATATGATTACCAGCTGCAGCAGCAGAGGGGTTATCTAATGCCGGACAGCCTTTTCTGTACAATCCGCATACCTCTCCCCCTCCCACAAATTTGCCAGAATTCCATTCTTTTAAAGGGGTCCATTGCCAAAAGGAGCCATTTGGAAAATAGCCTCTGGCTGGAGTCTGGTTCAATGTTCAATATATTTATTTCTGTAGTGTGTATATAATTTGCATGTGAGTGTTTCCGCAGCTTAAGTCAAGTAACCTAGAATTTAAATGGAAAATGAAAAAAAAAAACCAAATCTTAAATGTTTGCTATGCTTTGGGTACTTCCGCACCACTAACGAAGACATTAATAAATACAAAGACTAATGGTTAGATTAAGGTTTTGCAATATTTTTTTTTATTCTTAATTATTTCTGTATAAGTGAAACATTAACATAGGTGTAGTATATATAATTCTCTCCTGATTTTTGCTGTTTTTTAGGTGTTTGTGCTGTAGATGGTATGATATATGTTGTTGGAGGTGACGATGGGTCTTGTAATTTGGCATCAGTGGAGTATTATAACTCAACAGCTGACAAATGGATACTTTTGCCATCTTGTATGAGCACTGGGAGAAGTTACGCAGGTAGACGTCTTCTATTTTCATATATTTACATGATTTACAGAGCAATATTGGCATTTTTTTTATCTAATAACAAGGGGCCTGATTCACACTTAAGAAGCTTCTGCTTCTTAAGCGCGTATTTTGCCGAAATGACCTACTACGCATGCGCATACTACTATTCACGCTATCTACATAGCAGGTCAGTACGTAGATAGCATCCGTACGGTCTTTAAAGATCACACAGAGTACGTTACATAGAAAGAGGTGGCATTATGTCGCCTTGGGGCGTTTTTAGGAAGAAGGGGGAGGGGGAGGGATTTAGATTAGGCGGGGAGAGGCAATGTTCGTATGCACATTGCCGGTTACATAAGGTAGCCCTATGACAGTCGTTAGTGCCATAAGGTACCTAAAAATGGGGGGTGGGTTGGGGGCTGGAAGAGTGAGTTAGGTGCGCATCTGCCCAGACCTAACTCACTCTTATCTGTGAATCAGGTCCAAGAAACTAGAATTGGCAATGAAGTGATTATAACAATTTGTTATTAATGTAAATTATATACAGATATCATACCTGCATGTGTGATGCATATGTGATCGCTAATAAAATGTAAAAAATTATAACTTGGTCTGTAATTTAAAGGTAGTTGCGGTTTGTATTATGCAACGGTGATCTTCTGTGTTGTATCTCCCCTATGTAATATTGTCTTTCCATTGTAAAGCTGTAACCTAATATTTCCTGGGTGGTTTTTTTTTCTCCTATAGGTGTTACAGTTATTGATAAGCCCTTATGATCCAAGCTTGTCGTGTTAAGAGAGCACTGATATAAAGTGAAGTATGGCTTTATATGGCCTTCCTTGCCTGTAACTGCAAGCTGTGGCAGAGAAAATGAAAGGCTTTTCGTCTGCAGTAAAGCACAGCAGAGCCGCTGAAGATTACCCTAGTATTGAAGCATTGTGCAGAGTGATTCTGTGTTGAGAAGCAGCTGGCTGGATTTTGATATGATAATGTGAAGCATTATAGTTCACAAAACTTTTCAACTGCAAATAAATAAAAGCTGCTCTTATATCGTCCAGCGATCGGTGACTGTGGCTGACTAAAGAATGTCTTTATGAAGAAGGATTTAAAGTAATGTGCATCTTGGTGAGGTGAAGTTGTTCTCTTCTCATGGACTATACATTATAGTTGATTATATATTTTCTGAATCTACATTGGTAGAATGGTAGGAATCTTATTTTCATATTGAAGGATGATTTTTGCATCCTTTTGAATACAATCTAAACTGTGTGTGTATGTCTGTGCATACGTGTACTGTATAAATGTAATTGCTGCTTTTTTCAAAGCGGTCCCGTTGTTGGATTTATGCACTATTTATATTTGGCACACTCCTAGGAAATTTGCCAATACTGTTGTTGGACAGAAATGTATTTTTTTTATATGTATATTTAAAATGTGCCACTCTAAAGTGCTCAGTGTCACTTTTTGGCAGGAGGGGGAGTATAAACATGCATTGCCAAATGTTTTTATAGAAATATAAAACATGATTTAATTATTTATAATGCGGTTTGTATAAATTTACACATAATTCATTCTAATTCCTTTTTTGTGTGTGTGTAAAGGAATTTTATAGCATGTAAGTGATTTTCAGTTCTCCAATAAGATTATGGACATCAGCTGAATATGCATGATTAGTTAACTATTTGTCAATATAGTTAAATTATTTTAACCCAAGAGAAATCCATCTGCTTTGTGTTTATTACTAGTACAGTTTGTTGCTATAGATCATGAATTATGGATTTACTTTTCGACATGACCCAGAATTGTATGTTCAACCTGATCAGATAATTATCTCAATAAAATTTTGTTACAAATCCTTTTGTTTATGTGCTTTTATCAATGTTTTGTGTAAACTGCTCAGGAGGAAGAATCGCAGATAATAAATTATAAATGAAAAGGCAGCTCCAGGCAGAAAAAAACAACAAAAGTGTTTCTAGGATATATTTAACTTACCAGCATATCTATTACACATCCATCACTTTAGTCTAAAGACATTGGGCCAGATCCAGAACAACGCTTGTGAGCAAATTTACACGTGGCGAAGACGTAAAATCGCCTTTTAATAAGTACTGCGCATGCGCACCATAGAAAATGCGCACAGTAATGTAGCGTAATTGTGAACGTATGGGCCATTCACGTATGTGTCACGTAAATACTTACGTGTGGGCGTGCCAATTTTACGTGAGTTTAAAATACGTCTGAAATACGTTAAGTAGGCGGTGTATTTAAATTAAAGTGTACAGTATGGGTGTGCTCAGCTGCGTAAATACGTGTTGCCCATACGTAGTAAATTCGTCTAGCCCATACGTACGTGTGCGTATGACTGCGGTTACGTTGGCAAAAGTTAAGGTAGGGTTTGGAAAGCATATCTTGACAAAATACGTACGTTCAAGGGGTGTGCGTATATAGAATATACGCACACGAAAATACGCTACGCGAATAAACGTACGGCAAACGTAGTTCTGGATCTACCCCATTGTAGGTATAACAAGCTCCTGGTGCAAAGTAGCAATGGATCCATTCCCATCTAGTAATATCTGCCTAAAACTTTATAGAATGTTCTTAGGTTTATCCTTTACATGTTATCCTGACAATCCTTTTAAGCATTTTATTTTCATAGTCTATAGGCAATGAAACACATCTGCATTCAGGGCCTAGCCATTTAGGACAGGCATTACTAACTAGAAAAACCTATACAGAACATATTTGTTGCGATATACATTTAAAAACTTTTCCTGATATAGACGCAAAGATAATATTTTATGAGAATAATTCAATGGGATAGATTTACTAAGCTGCGGAAAGTAAATCTGGCTCATGGACTTTATCATAACTACACAGTTTAGTTTTGGGAAGTGTTTCAACCACCTCGACATACCTGAGCTTACTGCTTCCAGATCTAAGGGGACCCATAAGAATTGATGTTGTTTAGAAATGTCAAACAAGTCCAGTATTTAGAGACAATTCAAGTAAAGACAATCACTCACAGCTGTACATTCACTTACTTTGCAGTCAAAACAATCAATTAAAATTTCAAAGCTTTATTGATAATCCATAAAGTCTTAAAGAGATTATTTCATTAAAAAAAATAGCAGCTAACTGGTGACAACTGGAAGCCCCTACTTTTCATGTGGTACTTAAAAAATGTGGTAGGTGTGTGTGTGTGTGTGTGTGTATGTGGGAGAGTATGGACAGTGTGTGTGTGTGTGTGTGTGACAGTATGGGCAGTGTGATGTTATGGGTAGGATGATGGTATGGGCAGTGTGTGTGTGTGCGACAGGATGGGCAGTGTGATGTTATGGGTAGGGTGATGGTATGGGCAGTGTGTGTGTCAGTATGGGCAGTGTGATGTTATGGGCAGTGTGTGACAGTATGGGCAGTGTGATGTTATCGGCAGAGAGTGTGTGTGTGTGTGTGTGTGTGTGTGACACAGTATGGACAGTGTGTGTGTGTGTGTGTGTGACAGTATGGGCAGTGTGATGTTATGGGCAGTGTGTGACAGTATGGGCAGTGTGATGTTATGGGCAGTGTGTGACAGTATGGGCAGTGTGATGTTATGGGCAGTGTGTGACAGTATGGGCAGTGTGATGTTATGGGCAGGGTGATGATATGGGCAGTGTGCGTGTGTGACAGTATGGGCAGTGTGATGTTATGGGCAGTGTGTGACAGTATGGGCAGTGTGATGTTATGGGCAG
>WWET01003208.1:96054-106759 GCA_011038615.1 Limnodynastes dumerilii | reverse complement strand
CTGGTTGTCTATTAAGGAGGTATACACAATGCATTTGAAAAACTGTATAGTCAAACAATATAACTACCTACACTGTAATAATGCTGTAACACGTAGAGAAGTTCATCCAGGCACAGGCGCTCTATTCTGTCTCACTGCCACACCAGGTAAGTATCTGACCCTATTCTATCTAATCAGTGGTGCCTATGAAGGTTAAGTGCTGGTCTGGTGGGAAGATGGTCCTGGTGCATGTGGGATGCACAAGCCCTGACGCAATCTCAATTGCTACCTATGAAGAAGACTGAACATATCAGGTCTATTCTATCTAGTCAGCGGTGCCTGTGAAGGTTAAGTAAAGTGCTGGTGGGAAGATGGTCCTGGTGCATGTGGGATGCACAAGCCCTGACGCAATCTCAATTGCTACCTATGAAGAAGACTGAGAAACACATATCAGGGCTTGTGGTTTCTGTGTGCACTGGGACCATCCTTCCACCAGAGTTTTACTTCACGCTCACTGGTGGAATACATGTGTAGATTACACTTTATTTTAATGAATTTTTAAATTCTTTATAGATTATCAATATTTTTCATACTTTTCAATTTATTGACTCAATTAATTTACTACAGAGTAAATAAGTGGGCTTGTTTGCTGGTTGTATATTCATACCACAAATAAAAGAATTTTAGCCTGTGCGGTCCTTTATTTATTTATTTTTATATATTTTTTTTTATTTATTTTAATCACTTTCAAATACAAGGTTACAGTCTCACACAAAATGTTCACACGAACATTGGATGAAATCCAACTTACAAAGTTTGCTACAGATGAATAACCAAGTTCAATAAAGGAAGAATTAAACTAATAAGATATCGTGTTAGAGTGATCATTCCAGGAGTATCATCAGGGCCATCCTGGAAACATTGTGTTCTAAATTGCTGCTTGTGAAGTAGTTAATTGTATTAAGATACAGAGATGATGGAAGTATAAGAGGAGGAGGGGAAGAGATGAGGGGGTTTCGGTCACAGAGCGAACACCTTTAAAGAAGAACTAGTCATCCGGAGGTTTTATAAGTACAGGGTGGAGAAGTGTGGTTCATCAGCTAGAGCTGGTTTGTTTAAGCATGAAGGGCGTGGAAGTCTGTGGTTTCTTTGAACACTAGAACCATAGTGAAATGGCGAAGAGTCATGGGCTGAATAGGCATGGATGTTAAAGTGAGCAACCAGAATTCTGGGTTGTCAGGGGTCTCTTCTCCAGTTAAAAATGTTGTTATCTCAATGATCTGGTTCAAAAAAGGGCTAAGTAGAGGGCAGTTCCACCAGATGTTGAGAAAAGTGCCTCCTGGGGATCCACACTTCCAGCAGACATCGGGTGCCCTCTAGTGGCTAGTTCAGGTAAAGACTGCAATTCAGTTTTGTGGTAATTAGGGGGGACATGAATCCCAACCAGTTAGGACTCCCTGTTTAGCCTTTATAATTGAAATTGGAGTTAGACAGATTAGGAGGCTGGATCTCTGTCTCCTTACCTCAAGTACACACACTGAAAAACCTCAGGGGTTGAGTAACCACTGTAACTAGCTCAATTCAGTGTCTGTCCTGCATCCCTCCAACTGCTCTGTCCCACAGAGGTAGCTGAGGTCTACCACAATTGAGGGAGTATGTGGAGCAGGAGTCCTCCTATGCTCGTCTGGTGAAGTCCAGTACAGGAGCCTGCGGAGCCAGTGCCACGTGGAAAGGAAGATGGAAGCTGCCTGGAGGCCGTCCCAATGAAGCGTAGCTCGTGGTGAGGTATTGCTGGCGATGGTCTCCACAGTCCCTTAGATCCTTACCCAGAGAGGTGAGAGGTCTTACAACTCGGTGGAGCCCGAGTAAGCAAGGCCTGTCATCTCTGGGGAGTGCCGGGGAGCTGCTGGGTGGACAGATGGCTACCGCACCCTGGGCTCTGAGAGGAAGTAAATGTCAGAGTACAAGCTTGAGGCTGCGCACAGAGAACTAGCAGGTTTAATTACCTCTTTGGGTATATAGGGCGCGGAGCTTGGTCTCTGCACATCTGTTCTCCTTGAGAGTCAGACCACACATCCTGTGCAGTCCTCTTTTTGTGTTTTATAAAGTGTTTAGAAATGGTCTTATATTGTGCTGGGGGGATGTGGAGGATGGTATCTAGTAGGTTTTGTAAAATTAACCAACAACTCAAGTCTGCATTATCAGACACATTTGTCACTAAAGACAATTTCTTTTTTTTTTTTTTTTCAGGCAGCACATAGTATCAAGAATCCACAGCATGAATAAATATCACAAGGTAAAATAATGCACCGAATGAACATTTCACAATCATTAGTAATGTATGTAGCCATAAAATTACATAGCAGGCATTACTAAAACAAGTTAAAGTCAGAAAACAAGATTGTAAATAAAGATGCAGAGGGAAAGAATATGTAACACTATTAAGAGCCTCCTAGTATTAACCAGTGCACAAACATAAGCAGTCCCATTCTTCACAAAAACGGCTGGTGCAGTCTTCCAATATTTTTTACCGTTGCGAGTCCCCGCTGCTATGTTAGGGTTAGGCTATGGGAGGGGGGACTTAAGGTTAGGCTGCGGGATGGGGGAACTTAGGGTTAGGGTAAGGGACTATGGAATTCTTACCTTTCGGAGCGCCGAACATGGTAAGTATTCAAAAATGGGACATTTGAAAAGGAACTTTCGGATGTCCCATTTTCGGCAATAAGATTTTCGTATCGAAGAGTGTAACTGTTTCCAGCCAATCCATGTGAAACATTGTGAAGAGTTTTCTTCAAATAAAAAAAGATGAGACAGGATCCCTACTAGTCCAGTGCTGTAGTATGGCCTTTTTAATGGAACAGCCCCAACAGCCAGTAGAAGCTTTTTGAATCCTCTAGTTATTCTTAGGTTGTTTGGGAGGATCACCAGGATCGTTCACTCAGGGGAAAAAATTAACCAATGTATCTTCGGTTTAACGCTTAACTCTAATCCAAAAACAGTTCGGAACTGGCTGGTAGCAAACGGCCCTGTTCGCTACAGGGACCTACATCCATTTTTTTTACAATGCACTTATAATTGCATAATCAGCAGCATCTATAGTTACAAGCCAAGGGGGTTCAACAATCAAAACAAATGGGAAATGGCGAAATGGCTGAGATTTCAATTGCTATGCCTCCACGGAGCACCAAAAGCTCCGTTCTGCTAAATTGTAAGAAAAAGTAGTCCCTTCCCTAATTCTAACCCTAACCCTCCCCTCTAACTACCTAGCCCTCCTTTCCTGGCAGAGAAAACAATTATCCTGAAGGTATATACATACAAATACTGTTAATACTATATACAGTATTGTTGGTAACTCAGTCCATAGATATGTTTCCACAATGATGTTACCAACATTGACTGGCGTACCAACAATACTGTATATAGTATTTGTATGTATATACCTTTGGGATAATTGTTTTGTGTATATTAAGAATGTCCATCTGGAGCAAAGTGTGATGTAAAGAGATTTATTAGACTATCTATTATAGGAATATTTATCTTCTAAATAAATCATTTTATTATACACATTTATTGACATCTGATCAGCGCTCTGTTCTTTAGCTATTCTTTTGAGGATCCCTACTAGTCCAGTACTGTAGTATGGCCTTTTTTTCTGCAGCCCCAACAGCAAGTAGAAGCTTTTTGAATCCTCTAGTTTTTCTTAGGTTGTTTGGGAGGATCACTAGGATTGTCCACTCAGGGGAAAAGGGGACAAAATTAACCAATGTATCTTCGGTAAAACGCTTAACTCTAAGCCAAAAACAGTGGATAATAGGGCATTCCCACAGACAGTGGTACAAGAATGCCTCAGCATGCTGACATTTTGGGCACCCATGGTCATTTCCCAAACCCCTTAATGCAAGGTGAAATGTATGCTCTAAAAGATATTGACAAAAAGTTCTTGGTGTCTGCTAGCTGGCAACAACCACCTAGACTGGATCAGAGAACGCAAAAGTTTATCCATAGTTAAGTCAGGGAATAATAATATCCATTGGCGACCGTCGTACTGAACGCACGCCCCTCGAGCGAAAAATTCGCACACCATACGACCGCTATACGCTCATGTCGTCCAGCCGACCGGAAGCTGTCATACTGGGCATGCGCAGTGCGAATTTTCGTACGAAAATACGCAAAAAACGGTCGTACGCTCGCTCGAAATCGGCCAATTTCGTAGCTCTGGATCAGGCCCAATGTTTGGCTTGTAAGAATGAATTGGGAATTGGGAATCCCTGAATAGCTTCAAATTTCTTGCATGTTTCAGAAAATGTGAGGGACTGTTGCCTGCTCCTACAAAGTAACTGATATTGGCTGAACCCCCCCCCCCGTCCAAATATTAAAAGGATATCAAGCTGCACCATGCTGGAAGTCAGGGTACTGTAAGAATGGGAGAAAAACAGATTTATATAGATTGAGATTAAATTTGTGGCGTGAAATATGCCACATAAAAGGATTGGATTTTAGAATGTCAGAAATCTCTTGGTCATGCTGATGGAAGAAGCATTTGATGTCCAAAGATCCTAGAAAACCTTTCTCCAGGGATGTGCATGCATAGTGTTCATTGTCATGCAACCAGTCACAGAGGTAACGAAGTCCAGCAGCAAGATTGTACAACGAAATATCAGGGAAATTGGCTCCACTGTTCTCCCTGGACTGACACAACTTTCTGAGGCTTATCCTAGGTCTACCTCCCCTCCACAAAAAATGTCTAAACATGGCATTAATAGCCCTGATGTCTTTTTTTGATGATGATGGGAGGGATTGAAGAACTAACAATATCTTGGGGAATGATCCTAAGGAGGCTTGCGTGACCTAGATACGGCAGCAAAGGATGGTCGCACCTACCAATGTATTAAGCCCTAACTCTTGCATGACAGTCATGACAGTCATTTATTAATCCATGAGAATGTAAAGTAGTGGAATCACCCAATTTCCAGTGAGTTTTCTGTAGGATATATCTTTTTCAGGAAATTCAATACTTTTTTCGTCTTAATCGGTGCATTCAAACCATCAACATTCCAAGAGACTAATTGTAAGCAGGATGCAGAGGGAGAGTCAGAGGATATGTTAATGTGAGATGGTGCAGCCATCTCACCCCAAATCCAGGAAGAGTGCCAGCAGCAGGCACCTACAAGGAACAGATGAATAGGAGATCAATTCCATGGAAATGAGACTCCGGAATACCCCAGAAATGCTTGCAATTAGTCCCCTTGAGTTTGTAGAGAAGAGACAATAGCTTAAAATTGTACAACAGAATATATTGATACTAATAGCGAAAAGCATTCAATCCCTGTTACCCATATGTGAAATTGTGCATAAAAGGGACAATAAGTTAAAACTGTCTGACTGCCTGAAACAAACTGTTTTTCTTTTTTTTTTATTATAAAAATAATACAAGAACTAAGGAGTGGGGGTCAATTAATCATTAGCATGCACTCAGCAAATACAAGTAACAATGACAAAGTGTAGAACATTATAGAAAGGTGGAACCAAAGGAATGCATGACATTAGATTACAATAATTAAGAAAAGTATAACTGAACAGTACAATGTATCCGGAAAGTATTCACAGCGCTTCACTTTTTCCACATTTTATGCTACAGCCTTATTCCAAAATGGAATAAATAAATTTTCTCCCTCAAAATTCTACACACAATACTCCATGACAACGTGAAAAAGTTTTTGGGAGATTTTTGCAAATTTATTAAAAATTAAAATACAAAGAACTCACATGTACATAAGTATTCACAGACTTTGCTCAATACTTTGTTGATACACCTTTGGCAGCAATTACAGCCTCAAGTCTTTTTAAATATGATGCCACAAGCTTGGCACACCTATTTTTGGGCAGTTTCACCCATTCCTCTTTGCAGCTCCTCTAAAGCTCCATCAGGTTGGATAGGAAGCGTCAGTGCACAGCCATTTTCAGATCTCTCCAGAGATGTTCAATCGGATTCAAGTCTGGGCTCTGGCTGGGCCACTCAAAGACATTCAGAGTTGTCCTGAAGCCACTCCTTTGATATCTTGGCTGTGTGCTTAGGTTCGTTGTCCTGCTGAAAGATGAACTGTCGCCCTGCTGAAAGATAAACCGTCACCCTGTCTGAGGTCAAGAGTGCCCTGGAGCATGTTTTCATCCAGGATAAAACGTCACTGAACAAATAAGCTGTTGCTAGGGGCAACATATACACTTGATTAAAAATATACAATAAAAATGATTACACTTTATATCACATAGGTACCATTAGACAGGAATATGCAAAAGTTACACCAAATCCTAAAACTAACAAAGGATTGCAGTACTACAAAACAAATAACCCAAAAAACAGATAAATCAAGCATGTACGTTTTAAAAAATACATATTGGCTTAAGTTTAAGACTAAAATAGATTTGAGATGATCAGGACTAATAGCGTATACATAACCTGGAAAAGTCCAAATAACATGTATGAAGATAAGCACATACTATATGTAGGAATCAATATACAATTTTAAAACAATAGTGACAAACAAACTCTTTGGTTCAGCACTAACTAAAAGACATTGCCTGAACAAACACAAACATTTGACTCATACCACCTTAAATATAATAAATGGTTGAAGACCAAAAAATAAAGTTCATCCAGAAAACACACAAAACATAACAAGGACATTAGTAGCTTAAGCATTAACTCACTTTTGTGCTGGCAAATGAACAGGTCCAAAGATAAAATGCTCCTCCAAAATCAGGAATCCACACATCAGCAGACCAAACTGAAACTGCAAACGCATTCCCTGGGTAGCAGGCAGTCACTTACTTTTGTAGTGTGTAATCTCGTGTGCTTGCAACTAATTCTCACAAATTGGAGACAAAATAATGAGATTTGACAGGCAACAAACGCAATGTAGCCAAATCCACAATTTACATTGAAACACATATAACAAATGCGATTTAAATGAAAAATCGCAACATTTCAAAATTGCTGCTGTTTTAAAACGGCATCCATAAATTGATGTTTAGTAAATTAGATGATTAATAAGACAAAATCCCACGATTTTGCATGTGTTGTTGAGCGATTTAATTTGCTGCATTAATGCGCCCCTTAGTAAATCCAGCCCTGACTGTTAAAAATGATGGAGAATAGACAATAGAATTGTCCCATCATTAGTATTGCTGAATCTTACTCTAAACAGGAAGGCCATATACGCAATCTACATAACGAAATGATACGTAGATTACGTAAAATAGTTACTATGCATGCGTAGTAGCTATTATTGGTAAATTAAGGACGTATGTGCAATACGTCTGGGGCCGTGAATCCGGCCCATTAGCTCTTAAGTATTGTGAATTTGTGTACTATTATTGCCAGGTCATTTTCCCCAAAAAACTTTAGACAAGACGCTGCTTAGTAAATTATGTTTGACATTTTTATTTTAAAAGTAAAACATTACATATTGATTAGTAATTATTTGTTCTATTAATAACTTTAGGCCTCATATTCTTTGCTATGTGTTCACTTTGCAGGTTGCAAATGGCAAGTCGTAAAAGACCACGGCATGAAAATAATAATGAGGATGATATGGATGATGTTGAAAATCCTGGTGAAGCGAATTCAAATTTGGAGGAGGGGAGGACGAAAAGTGAGCGTCTTGCTCGCTTTTCCAATGAGGAAAATTGTGCGCTTATTGAAAAAGTAGTCCCTATTTATCATCAAATTTTAGGCCGTGACGCTGCTACAACATCATTTCCAAAGAAAAGGCAACTTTGGAGGGAGGTAGTAAATGCAGTTAATGCGGTTGCCATCTTTAAAAGATCAGAAGAAAATTGCATAACTTTTTTTAATGATATAAAACGTAGAGTAAAGGGAAAACTCTCTGAAGAACGTAAAGTGGCTCAAAGAACAAGCAGAGGACCACCACTAAGGCAAACTTACAACTCCTATGAGGAGGAAGCCCGACAAATATTTGCTGAGGAGGTTCTCTATGGTTATAATGTGGTCGATACAGATCTCCAGCCACATCAAGGTATTTTATCTCTCTCATAAAATTTATTATGTTTAATAAGTGGAAGCTGATACGCATATGTGATGTTAAACTTAACTGTATCACAATTTCTAATGTACGCAACATATCTGTGATTTTGGAACTCACATAAATGTGTCTGTTAACAGAGCTAAATTATTCTGGAAATCGTCTGGTGACAGTATCTGTGCCACCACTTGAGGATTTTCCACATGTTGAGCATCCAAAATGCAAAAAGAAGTTACTTTCACATTGTTAACAAAACAAAGAGGAAAAAAAATTATACTTACCTAATGTTAATTTTGCAGGAACCTCTCAGCAGACAGCTTCAACGCTGCAGACACAGACATCAGCAGATGAGACGCAACTGTTGACCCTAGAATTTGTCACAGATGACAACCAACAATCAGAGGTGGAACAGGGTGAAGATTCGCAGGCAGTTTTTCCTAATTTAACACAAGCAACACCATCCCTGCCATTAACACCACAACACCACCAGCCTGATCCCCCCCACCAGATGTGGCAACACAACTGTCTCAAACAATAGGTGATTTTCAAGATGTTCAGCGAGACTTTATGCGTAGCCAAGCACATTGCTTATATAGAATTGAAAGAAATATCAGGCGCAGTAATGCTATATTTAACGATGGCTTTGAAGCTATCACCATGTCTATGGATGGTTTATCTAATGACACTAATTTAAATAGCACACCAGTTTCGTCAGCCACAAACACACCAGCTAGACATGGAGCCAGAACTAGGGGGGACACTGTAGATGGGGACAAGAACAGGGGGGGGGGGGGGGTGACACGTTCAAGTTCTGTAAATATTACCCAATAAGCCAAGAACATGTCTAAATAAATTGTTTTAATAGGAATAACACATCTTCTTGTTGACCAAGTGGAAGGGGTTTTTTTTTAAACTTTGTTCAGGGAATATTTGTACTGTTGTCTTTAGTTGCAAAGTTACTCACACAATAAAACCATTAAAATGAGAAACAACATGTCTCGGTGACTTTAACAATATAATGGACAACCACTTGGACAAATGGAATGAGCACGCTAATCTGGTAGCCCCGGCCCCCACTGCTTTCTCTAAGCTTGTAGGTGAGATGGGTTTGATAGATGTTTGGCGTTTTTATCACCCACACCAGAAATACTTTTCATGTCATTCTGCCACTCATAATGCTATGTCTCGCATTGATCTAGCGTTGGTGTCTTCTACTGTCACCCCCCATGTGTTAGAGGTGCGATATTCGACAAGAGGGGTGTCTGACCACTCTCCACTCCATCTTAAGATAACTCTGGATACCACTAGGGGCATAAGGTTCTGGAGACTGAATCCTTTTTGGCTCACACGTATGGGGGCGGGGTTGGATTTGATTGCAATCTGGGAAGAATATTTCCGTACTAATGAAGGTTCTGCCTCGGCGGTGTTGGTGTGGGAGGCCTTTAAGGCAGTTCTGAGGGGCTCCTTCATTAAGGCTGTGGCATTTTTCAAGGCGTTTCACCGTCGTAAAGATCAGGAGCTGGAGCGGCAGTGTGGGGAGCTGGAGGCTAGATATCTTGCTTCGGGGTCGGTTGAGGACAGGCAGGCCTGGCGATCAGCTCAAACACAGTGGCTGGATCTCTTATATGATAAGTCAAAAAGGCACCTGCTGTTTGCCAGACATTCTTTGTATTCTCAGGCTGATGCAGGTGGTAGTTATATGGCCTGCCTGGCCAGAGACCTCTCTGAATCAAGCGTTATACCGGCAATAATGGACAGGGCTGGTACTATATGTAAATTGGGCTCAGATATTGCAGAGGTTTTCCGGCAGTATTATATTGCACTATATGCCACTAAGGTCTCGTATACACCTGCACAGTTGTCTGACTACTTGGACCCGCTGGTGCTGCCCACCCTGCCACGCGACTCAGTTGCTATGCTTGAAGAGCCCATTACTGAACTCGAGGTGATTGCCGCAATTAAATCCTTCCCCCTGCGTAAAGCCCCTGGTATTGATGGGATTCCTATAGAGGTGTACAAACAATTTAGTGAATTCTTTGCCCCCATTTTACTCAAGCAGTTTAACCTTTTTCTTGAATCTGGCTCCCTTCCTGCCTCCATGTCAGAAGCCCTTATAGTTAACATCCCTAAACCGGGTAAAGACCCACTCCACCCGGAGTCGTATCGCCCCATCTCCCTGTTATCTACGGACGTGAAGATACTGGCTAAGATACTAGCGGTGAGGTTAAATTTAGTTATCACTCAAATTATTCATCCGGACCAGACGGGCTTTATGCCCGGAAAGTCCACGGCTACCAACCTGCGACGTCTTTTCAGCCATATTCAGCTATCCAAGGGGGCGGCCCCGGGAGCTGCGGTGGCGTCGCTGGACGCTGCCAAAGCGTTCGACTCGGTGGAGTGGGTCTACTTGTGGAGGGTGTTGCAAAGGTTTGGTTTTGGTTCTAAATTTATTTCCTGGGTACAATTGCTATATTCCTCCCCTGGGGCACGGGTTAGTGTTAATGGACATACTACGGCACCCTTTTCCTTGGGAAGGGGCACGAGGCAGGGCTGTCCACTGTCTCCGGCTTTGTTTGCCATTGCCATTGAGCCCCTGGCCTGCTTAATTAGATCTCATCCTCAGATTCTGGGCCTGCCGGCTGGTGATCATCTGGATACCATCGCTTTATATGCGGACGATATCC
>WWET01003208.1:85016-96022 GCA_011038615.1 Limnodynastes dumerilii | reverse complement strand
AACGCCGCCCTCCCAGCCTCATTACCCTCCCTCCCCCCGCCTCCCTGCTCTAACCTCAGCGTAGTAACGCTGGGGGACGCCCCCTCCAGCGTCACTATGCTGCTCCTACGGACGCCCGAACGTTGAACGGGCGTTGCCGTAGTTACACCAGGCAACATCTAGCTAGTACGGCGGGCATAGGTCTGGATCAGGCCCTATGTGACAAAAATAAAAACACATAATGGCCAAAAAAACTAATTAATGCTAATAAAGGCAATATTGCATTGTTGTGTTGTCGTTATACTCACCTTTATTGGTTTAACAAGCTGAATGCCTGAAGAACATCTCCTTTTCATAGCAAGCATGTTAATATACTCTAAAAAAGTGGGAAATAAACAAAAATAAAACTACATAGTATATGTAATAAAAAGCATTTGTTTGTGACTATGCAGACCTACATGAAAAGGAGCGTAAAATAAGATCATCCCTTATCTGCCTCCCCCCTCAGTTGTATGTCACCCGATGGTAAACGTAACCCTGCTTGCTCACTGTCTACTTCAAGAACAACTAGGCTGGGCTGATGTAAAGCTAAATTATGAAGCAGACAGCAAGCCAGCACAATATCTGCCACCTTTGCAGGGGAGTGGAGTGGAGTAACACACCACCAGATTTATCAAGGCACCTAAACCTGGTTTTCAATAGGCCAAAGGTACGTTCTGTCACTCCTCTAGTGGATATGTGCGCCTCATTATATTTGTGCTGTACAGGAGTTATAGGGTGATGCAGAGTGGTCATCAGCCAGGAGCGACACCCATATCTTGAGTCCCCTAAAAATAGATTTATAAAAGAGAGATGTGTGTTACTTTAGACATTCATGTATGGAGAAAGAAACACATGTAAAGCATTTATTGTAACAATACATGCACTTACCCACCAGCCATCTCTCAGGCATTTGTCCATTCTCAAATCTCGAGAAAAGGGATGACTGTCTCAGAATATTGGCATCACGACAAGACCCAGGATAACCAGCAAACACACTCATTATTCTCATATTTGCATCACAGACCATCTGAACATTAAGTGAATGATAATGATGGCGATTGATGAACAGATATGATTTGTTCTTAGGTGGTCTCAGCTATCGCTCCCAGTACATTTGGAAATGCAGAGCGATTTTAAAAGGCTAACTTCAGGTCTCGCAAATGTGACTCCTGGCTGGGGAAGCAGATATATGTATGCGACACTTTAACTAGTGCACTTAACACCTGAGAAAAGTGACGTGAAAAGGTCTCCTGTGAAATTCCAATCAAACCTGTGGCCATAAAGTGAATGGAGAACATTAATTTGTTAGTACGGTTCAGACAAAAAAATTGCACAACCTCCTGATCTGAGAGGGAGTCCAGGTCCAAACACAGGCCAAAGGAACGCACTTGACGCGGTATTCATCTTCTCTGAGGGACCTGGGGCAGGCGATGTTCTTCCTCATCCACTGCAGACCTTGCTGTGAGTTCAATTATGGAAGCAGCACACCTTACAAAGATAGTGTGCTGCATATTTCCTAAACAGGCCATGTTTGAAATTAACCAAATGTAAAGCAACTTGGGATGCTTGGGTACTGATTTATATAGGCTGCAAACTTTAAATCAGGCCAATTAAAAGCGATTTGGTCAAAATCGCCAGCCTGAAGCACCTCTTTCAACTCATGCGATTTTTACCCATTTAGCAGTGATTTGAGCCAAGAAGAACTTAGTAAATCCAACGATTTGTATGTTTACCATGCTAAAAATCACACGAGCGATGTAAACAAATGCGACTTCAAATCACCACAAACTCATACGATTTGAGAGTAAAAAAACAACAGTAAATACTACGATTTAAAAATTGCTACTAAACGCAACACATCTCTAGCGAATTTACACAAATCAACTTTAGTAAATGCGGCCCTAAATGTTTCATTAATGCAAAGTGGTAAAGATGGGGAAAAAGTACCCAATAATAGCAAGAAAGGCAGAGATCCACTTGGATTAAACAAGGTGTGGTTGAGGTCAAGTAAGAAGACTATCTCTAATCTCTGAGGTATAGATCCTATGGGTTGGTTATAGTTTTATATATTGTTATTTTTTTTAATCATTTTAGCTTTTTATTTTGATAATAATTTTTATTTTTTATTAAGAGTTTGGCATCAGTAGAGAGTATTAGATTAGTACTCCCTGTTTAAACACCAGACCTACAGAAGTAGAAGGTGTAGTTGGGAGATTAAAGCAGGGGCAACCTATATGTGAATATGGAGTGAAGAGTGGAGTTCAAGTAGCTGCAGCTATTAGTATCAACACAACAATCATTTATAAAGAAACAGTTATCAAACAACAGTTTCAATAATGAGACTGAAAAAGTTGTTAATACAATTTAGACACAAATTGGATCTACAGTATATCAATCCTTGGTGCAGTATCAAAAACCTACTACATTTTAACCATAAGATCCCCCTTCCCACTTTTTTTTTACCCAGTAGTTTTATCCTCTTTTGTTTTTTGTTTTTTTTTTGTATTTTTATTCATTTTTAGTTTTTGTTTAGAAAATATTAAATAGTTACAGATTGTCAGTATAAAAAAATTGTCCAACAGCCCTTCTCAGATCACAGTCCAGCTAGAGATTGGAACTTCAAAAATCCTGTACCTCCAAATGCAATAAAGTAATTTGAGGATTCGTCACTTTTCCTAAGAAAGAAATGTAAAATGTGGCCAGCCACTGTCCCCTATCTAGACCTTAGATTAGCCACAAGAGAACGGTAAGCAGCCCTGAGTCACAGATATAATTTGTATATCCACAAAGGCAGAACAGTTAGGACAAACTAGCCTCAAAATAGCTGAGAAGTGAGAGATAAGAAAATCCTCTTGGGTTGAGCTATGAACTATGAATGGTCTCCATCTTAGAGTAGGAATGGCAGGCTTTGATTTTTCCAAATGGCATCCGCTGGAGTAGGTGACAGGGAATAGATGAACCCTTGCGTTTTCAATTGCTCAGGAAACAGCAAGAAGCCCACATAAACGGAGCATTAATACTATGTGGTGTAGGAGAATCCTTGCTCATATCCATCCACAAATAGTTGAGAAATAAGGAGGGAATTAGGCTTAGTCCAGAGGGGTACAGCGTATGCCCAGGAGTCTATGCAATAATCAATTGCTTCCAGATACAATAACCTCTTATTATGGAAGCCTTAAGGAATTGTGCTTAATCCTCGCAAGTATTATGTGGAAGGAGGACCGGATGTACAGTCAGCACAAATTACAGTTTCAGCATGTGGTACAGAATAATGCGTCAACCTTATGGGAGGACAGAAAAGCGTGGTGTAAGATGGCATCCCCTGGCACTGCTCTCCTACCCACCAGTATTCAAATACACCTGTCTTCCAGTTATCGGGTAGGAAGTGTTCAGAGGCAATTCCCCACAATAGGGCTCCAGGTACCTCCAATCTGCGACGGAGATCAACAAGGATGAAAGCCGTCTGGTCTGTTCCTCTTACACGCATGGGCTGCGTCCTGCAGCCGGACTCCGGGGATAACAGCAGCTCCATTTCTGTGTTAAATGCCTATGTAAGAGCACACCCCAGGAACTCCAAAACCTAGGCTGATGATTTTGGGGCAAACTGGAATTAAACTGCATGTGGATGAGGAAGGATTAAAAAGTCCATCACAGATCTCTTCTAAAATGCGGCCATACCAGACGCGCCACCCACCAGAAGTCCCACTAAAGAGAATTTTAAAAAATGATCTTTGATAAGAAGCAGAGCATTTATAAGTGAAGAGTCTGATGACTCAGAAGCAGATATAATCAAAGGTTTATCTGAGAAATCATTTTCGTCAGATGAAGCGTCAGTAAAATCAGGAGGGGAGGTGGATAGCTTTAATCCTGATCTTGTCGAGATCTTGTTGTTTTACTTATTAAGGTTAATTTATAAATGAATAAACATTCAGGAGACAAAGGAAGACCTGCAACTTCAGGATCTTTTTTCTAAATCTAGAAAGAACACAAGGGACTTCCCAGTTTCTCAGGTCCTCAAGGATCTTGTAGTGTAAGAATGGAAGCATCCCTATAAGAAATGAGCCCCAGGGAAAATGTCTAAGATGTACCCTTTTCTGTAGCATATTATTCGTAAGTGGGAAGAGCCACCAAAGGTCGATTTGGCTTTAGCAAGTTAGTCTAAAAAAACGACACTTCCTTTAATAGATTCTAATGCATTTAAAGATGCTATATGTAGGAAAGTCGAGGCTGGTCTAAGAAAACAACATGCTTTAATAGGAAAAGCTAAAAAGTATCAGCTAATGGGGATGGGTGTGCTGGTGAATAATCAAACCAGTATAGATTTCCCAGCTGCAAAACAAGGAAGAGATACTCCCTAAAAAACAAAAACTAAGAACAAATAAGAGCTTGAGATAAATAGACTAGCATTTAATAAACATCAAAATATATATAAAAAACATATAAAACAGTTATAAGGCTCAATGATTATAATCTCCAGATCTTCTAAAGTTGTTGATCAGACAACTATAGATTCTTTGTAGAAGTAATTGGTTGAAATAAACACTATAAGTGGTGCTGCTCTTGATTATATAGGATGATTTAAATATGAGCATGAGAAGTAAATATACTTAGCTTCCTTATTGTGTTAGTGTGTAACAAACCCAAATGCCATTTGCTTCTGTGAACAGGCTGTGAGTGCTGGCTGTAGTTGCTGCAGAGCACAGAGACACACCAAAGCGGCACCCACTCTGGGAATAACAGTAGCATCAGCTATATAAGTTCTAAACATGTGACTGCACCACCATACAAGTCTCTCATTCAACTCCACTCGCTCTGACGTTCAAATGTCCATATACTTCCACTATAAGTTGGTATGAAAGCAATTTCATATATAGCTTGCCACCGGTATTTCCCACTGTAGCAGCACTTGCTATGATGGAGATGTAGTGGATTAATAGATGAAGGTATCGATTATAACCTTGGGAATTCAAAGAGCTGCCTTGACACGTTTCATCATTACAACAATGATTTAATCGGAAGGTATCATCATTGAAGGTATAATCATTGAGCTTTACAACTGTTTTATATGTTTTTTATATATATTTTATGTTTAAGAGTTTTATTAAATGCTAGTCTATTATCGCTTATTTGTTCTTAACTGTTTGTTTTAATAGGAGCAGCACGTAGGCCAGCAGTAATCTCTGCAGTAACCTCAAGGATCCTTAGAGTGTGTTGGAGTGAGCTGTAATCCAAATTGTTACAAGATATTAAAAGAGGGTAACTTTTAAAAAACATTTAGAATATACAGTTAGCTGTAGAGGTTTTGTGTGAGGCTTCCCTTGATTCAGTTAAACTATCCGCAATGTGGGTAGTTTCAATGTGAGTGCTTTGGTTTAAACCATGGCTCAAAGATTTCTAGTCAAAAAATAGGCTTTTGTCCCTTCCTTATTCAGGAGAGATTCTCTTTTGAACCAAATTAGATTAAGTTATTCTAAAATCTTCAGGGGGTAAATCTAACTAGCTTCCCCATGAGAAAGCAGCATAAAGGCCGTTTATAGGCAATCTATATCTGCTACTGCAGATTTGAAGGAGGCCAGGTCATACAGACCAGGTAAAAATTACTTGAGGGGTAGCCAGGATACCTACAGACAATTTATTCTAGGACCAAGGGGCAAGGACGTTAGGTCCACTGTTAAATAGTTCACCCAATGACGCCACAGATTTAATCGCTGGATGGGCCAAGGGTGGGGGGAAAGGCTTTTAAAGTTCTGGGAGGTAGAAAAACAGTCAACATCATACAGATGGGTCCTGGATATTGTTTACAAGGGGTACAGCCTAGAATTTCTAACTCAAACCCTGGTAGATTTTCAGAATCTTGCAAGCCCCGGTGGTAAGACAAAACTCTTTAGCACTCAGGGAGATCTTAATGGTTTTACTGCAGCAGCAGATGGTTGTTAGGGTGACCAGAGGTTAAAGGGTTACTACTCAAGGGTCTTTAGTAAAAGAAAACACATCAGGGGGTTCAGGACAATTTTGGTCTCAACGGACACTTCTGGGTAAAAAAATTCAAAATGGAATCCTTAAATTCTATCGGTCCTTCAGCAAGACATGTTCCTAACCTCCATTTTCTGACATTCAACGTCTTCGGTCTTCACTTTCAGTGCCCTTTGGCCTCAACCTTGCCAAGAACATTTACCAAGGTGATCAAAAACAGAGGCCAAAATCCATACACAGGAGGTGATAAAATAGTTAATAAACCACGGATGGATTTTAAAGAGAGAGAAGAGTCACCTTTGTCCAGCACAAAGTATTAAATATTTATGAGTTGTAATAGATACTCTAAAGCAACCAGTGTCCCTCTTAGTAGAAAGAAGAGGTAAGTTAATGTCAGAAGTCAGAAAGTTAACAGCCCTGTACCAGGTCACTTCAAGGGATTGTATGAAGGTTTTAGGTCTTATGGCAGCAACCACAGAGTCAGTCTCTTGGGCACGTTTTAACATGAGGCTTTGCAGACTTGCTTATTAGGTCAATGGGGCAAAGGTTAAAAAAATGTAAATAGAAATTATTATTTCAGCCCATAATCCTCTCTATAAATGCAAGAAAAATTCTAGTATGGTGATTAAATAAATAAAGACATGATAATAGGAAAGGCATGGCAAATGGATGTCCATATTGTAATTACTATGGCCACAAGTTTTTCAAGTTGGTACGCAACCTGCGGCAAAGACTTTGTGCAGGGATAATGGTCAAAACATTTGAGAGGAGCGCACTTCAATCTGAGGGAACTCAGAGTGGTCAAATGCCTTAATTTTCAGTAAAAAAATTTAGAGGAAAATCGGTGCTGATTCAATTGGACAACAGGGCATCTGTGTCCTACATAAACAACAAGGCGGGACCAGAAGCTTATAAGAGAGGTACAGTCTTTCCTCAGTTGGGCATTTGAAAAATATTACAGCCGTGTACAAAGCAGGTCAGGACTATTACTTAGCAGACTTTCCAAGTCGTCAACAGTCACCCAGATCAATGGGGGTTAAGCCAAGAACTTTTTTTCAAAAGATATAGATAAATGGGGTCTACCCAGAATAGACCTGATAGTGACATGGACAATTTCCAAAGTTCCGAATTTATTGTTAAGGTACCAAGATCCACAGGGATCAGCAACAATAATTACAGTGTTGCCATAATGGTCCCGGAGGGCTTGGTTTCCACTAGTCCTGCAGTTAGCAGTCGATAAACTCTGGACCGTGTAACATGCTCAGACCTGCTCTGTCAAGGTTGACTGTATCATTCAAAACCAGAGTCTTTGAAACTAAGATTAAGGCTTGGTGTACACTATTGCAACAATCATCATGCCCTCCGGGTCATGTACTGCATCTAAAATGTCAAATTATAAATTTCTATTGAATATTATGGCCACCCCTCTAGATGTGGTGTGACAGGAAGATGTAAAGCAGTTCCCAAACCAGTTCCTCTCTAAGGACCGTATTCAGAATTAAGAACGTCCGGTAATTTACGCACGCCAAATGCGTTAATGGGGTGATTTCTATTTAGTGCGCATGTGCAGACCATGGACTTACGAAGCGTAATTGGAAAGATGCGTAAGTAAATTCCGTACAACAAAAAATGTATGCAAACATAAAAGGTCGGACGGATTATTAATAAGTAGGTGTCAGTCGGATGTAAATAGCAAAAAATAGGCGTGGTAATGCAGTAGACGTGCGGTTTTATTTGCAAACATTTCACTTCCGTCACATATACGTGTGCTAACGATAAGGTTACTTTCACTACACGGAAATGTTCCGAAATTCGTTACTTTCGCAAAATGTACTTATTTTGTATTAACGTACGGATCTATTACAAACACACGGAAAAGCTTTTTAAATCTGAATCCTGTCCTAAGTGAGGATCCCTTTACTTCTCTCCACTGAGTATCCTCGAGGAACGTTATATAGGGATTTGACTACTTTAAATGTGTGCAGACCTTCTTACGTTTAATGGGAGTGTTAAATCCACCAACATTCCAGGAGACCATCTTCAGGCGTGGGGGGTGGCTTGTAGAAGAGTAAGTGTTGTGATGTGTTGGCATAATCCTAAACCAATCGCTGGCGGAGGTTGCTCCATGTGAGAATTGGAAAAAGGTACATATGAGAAGTCATATATCTTCCAAGATAGACAAAAACATGGGGAGTCCCATTTTAATGCATGGGCTACTCACCAAATTGATTTAGAGTTACAACACCAGTTATGAGGGAGACAAGTTTCTTAGGTGCCAGTTAACAAAATCATTACACCCTTTTGGTAAAGTATGTGTGTATTTAAATGCTTACCCCCACCCACTTTTCTTAACTTCCTACTTACGGAGTAGTGGCACCCCCCCTTCTTATGGATCTAATTCAGTGCATAACATATGGATTGCGCATGTGCAAATCGCCAAAAAAAAAAGTCAAAATACGCACACAGCATGCATATAGTTAAGTAAGTCTGAATCTGGTCCAAAGTAATTACAAGTCACAAATGAGCTGGACTTAAAAGAGCTCTCAAAACTAACAGTAGACAACTCAATGGAACCAGATGGAAAACATCCTGGGATCATAAAAGAGCTTGAATGGGTGCTGGTAAAACCATTATTGAATTATTCAACAACTTGTAACATGATTAATTCCAGAAGACTGAAAACTAGCATACGTAGTCCATCTGCATGAAAGTGTAAGTAGGGAAGAACTTGTCAACTACTGATCTGTGAGCCTAATATCAATAGTAGGAAAATTAATTAATACACTATTAAAGGAAAAATGTACAATATCTTAAAACCAGTAACAGGATTCCAAGCAGCATGGATTCACTGTGGGGGAGATTTTTACTTTTTTGACTAGGATCAAGGGTAAGCTATAGACATAGCTTATCTAGACTTCTGTAAGGCTTTTGACACTGTCACATCACAGACTGTTAAATAAGATGGGAAGTTTGGCATTGGAAAAAAAATAGTTGCATGGACACGATCTTGGTTGCAGAAAAGACTAAAAAAAAAAGGTTGTGGTAAACACGGCACTAATAATTCAGAAAATTACTGAAAAGTAATTCACCAGATTTGAATTCAATAAAGTAACTGAGCAGTAGATAAAACAAAAACAATTTATTCTTAAAAGTATACACATAGGACCTGATTCACAGATACGTGTGTAATAAGTACACAAAGATACGCACGCACGTTCCAAGGCAACACCCATGATACTCCCCTCGCACCTCAGATTTTTGGTGACTAACGACTCCATAAAAAAACCTTAACTCTACGGGTGTATTTTGCTTAGGTACGTGCGTACATTACTAACCGCACCCTCAAAAGGCCATTTAAATGCCTCCCCCCACCCACTTTCACGTAACTTCGCATGTACGGAAGACAACCACACCCCTCCATATTTATATCACTAAGTATGATTTTGAAATCCGTGCCTAAATCCTAAGCAACTTGCATAAATAAAGTTACTGGTCCGGATTCACAGTTACATAGTTTTCGTCTTACATTGTTTTAAGAATTCAGCTACTACGCATGCGTAGTAGCTTATTTACACTGTCTGCGTACCATTTCTGTATGCAGATTGCGTAAGCGTGGTCTTTACCGCGTTTACACAATATACGTACAGAAATGGTACGTAGATAGCGTAAATGAGCTACTAAGCATGCGTAGTAGCTCAATTCTTAAAACAACGTACGTAAGATGAAAACTATATAACTGTGAATCCGGACCACTACGCATGCGGTTAATCTGTTCCTAAAAATACGCACGGAAAAAGTAGCAAAATCATATCTGTGAATCCAGTCCGTAAATGCCACGTAATACAATGGATTAATTTATTAATTATCAGAGCATGAACAGCTGCTAAATAAGGAAGCAAAACAAAATAAGAAAAAAAACATGCAATATAAAAGTGAATAAAGTACACTGAAGGGAAAGTTTCAAATTTGATTGTCTTTCGTTTTGCCCAGCAAGATTTTAGGCATGAGAATATTTGTGTAAGACAATTGCTCCCTTGTAGTAAAACACAGAGCAGTTCATTAGTTGCCCCAATGTAGTGCCCCCAGTCCCTTTTATGTCCCATAGTAGTGCCAGAACAACGTGCACCATACAATCACTATGCAGGTAACACTACTATACCAAACACTGCATTCATCACTGCGCTCGTATGAATAGTGTATGCCAAATGAGCCCATAAAACGCAAAGAAGAATTTACTCCTTTTTAGTCATAATTGTGGAGAAAAATCACACTGGATCTTCAAAAAAGAATACTTCCTGATAAAATAGAAAAACAGAACACGAAGTGAAAACTAGTGGTGCTCTTTGCAATAGCAATAAGGGAATTTTCGTCAATTTTCTTACTAGGCATTATTAAGTAGCATTGCTAATTTGCCGCCGAGTACTACGACCGTAATAATAAAAAATGCGTCACTTCTGGTTGCAATGTGAAACACCTGACACATTTTTCCCCGCGCCTTTAATTTGCAGATACGAGTCGTTGCCGTGACAACCATCCAAACCCTAAGCTCCTCCCCCGTAGCGTGCTCCTTTCCACATGTAAAGAACGTAGACCCTTACTGTGGGTGTGTCGACATCAATGTCCATATAGCGAGCAGTGGGTGCTTATTGGTTGCAACTTGAAGTCGGCATAGGCTCACTCCATGCGGATAGCCAATAGGAGTTAAAGCCGCTCCCGTGACGTAGCTAGTGCGTAGCATCGGTAACCAATGGAAGGGCGGAAAAGAGATCGCTCGGTTTTTGCGTGACGGCTGAGAATGATCTGTCCCGGTGCTGAAGAGGAAATATATAAAGAGAGAGAGACGTATACACTGCAGTGACAGACGGCTCATAGACTGCAAGAGGTCAGTGGTAAATATTTCTAATGTATACATGAAAGTTAATGACTATATATATATATATATATATATATATATATATATATACACGCTATATCTTTTTTTTTTTGTATAAAAAAAAAAATATATATATATG
>WWET01003208.1:54528-83787 GCA_011038615.1 Limnodynastes dumerilii | reverse complement strand
CTTAATTGAATTGTCTAAATCATTTTTTATGTTGCTATAGGATAGACCAGAAACATGGGAAGGCCAATGGAGATGCTTCAAAATGCTTTAATCACTTCAATATTACTTAATTGTCTAAATCATTTTTTATGTTGCTATAGGATAGACCAGAAACATGGGAAGGCCAATGGAGATGCTTCAAAATGCTTCTCTTTAATCACTTCTGCATCCAGCTTCCTCTGATCTGCGGGACATATTATTTCACCGAATTTTTTAACATTCCCTATGACTGGGATAACATGCCCAGGTGGTGAGTATTTCATAGGCTGTAATTTGTTGTCTTTTATACTACATAGAATTGTATATGTAATGTTTGTAAATGTCAAGATTATTATTTACAATGATATCCACAGCTGCTGCATTACCTGTCATAGCACATGGGCATAGCTACATCACTGCTTAGTGTCTTAAGATACATAGCACATACACCTCACATTTACCATGGGGACTGGATTAAGGTTTATAGGGGGTCCTACCAAAACATTGAAATATATACGCATATAACTTCATTCTGGGCCAGATTCACAACCCCGTAATTTTTAACATACGTGCCTCATTTTACGATTATAACTACTACGCATGTGTAGTAACTATTTAATGCTTTCTACATAGCGTTTCGTTACATAGATTGCGTACTTTTAAAGACCGCATGCACGCAATCTACGTAACAAAACGCTACATAGATAGCGTAAAATAGTTACAATGCATGCGTAGTAGCTATAATCGTAAAATTAGGCGCGTATGTTAAAAATGACAGGGTTGTGAATCCGGCCCTCTAACTGTATATTTATGTGTATAATGAAAAGTTGGTGTGCAGTCCACAAATGTTTTATGTTAGAAAAGCATTTTATATTTTACGTATGTAAACTGATACTTTACACACTTCCCTCCCATCTCATTTTATTTTTACCCCTCTCTTTACTATTCAGTCCAATTTTTATACTTATATTTTTTATCCCCTACATCCACTGTTCCATCCAGCACACTTACTCCTTTAGGGCTGGATCCAGACTTAAGAAGGAGGTTTAAATTAAGAGAGGAAAGTGACTCCTGGGCTAAACCATGGTGATTGCAGGGGAGTCATATTTTATCTGTTGCAAACAGTATTAGAGTTGAGAGGTGATGTTTCCTAACCCAAGTCTAAATAACAGTGTGATAGTAAAGCTGGTCAGTATCTGTGTGCAGTAAGCAATTCAAAGATATATTCCTGCATGCAAAGTATACAATTAACTTGACTCCCCTGCAATCAACATGGTTTTGCCCAGGAGTAACTTTCCTCCCTTAGAACCGGATTTACAACACCGCATTTTTTTAGTTACGTGCCTAGATATCCGTTATTGTCTACTACACATGCAATAGTAACTATTTTACGCAATCTACATAATGAAACGCTACGTAGATAGAGTAAAATAGTTACCACGCATGCGTAGTAACCAAAAACCAAAACCGGATATCTAGGTATGTAACTAAAAAAATGCGGTGTTGTGAATTCGGTCCTTAATTTCAAGCTCCTTCTTAAGTCTGGATCCAGCCCTTACTCTATATTCCCTCTCCTCTCTTATGTTTTTTAATTGAATATGTTCAGTTCATCTCCCTAGCATCCGGAGTAATCACCCTTTTCTTTTAGCTACTTATTCAGCTTATTTCAGCTTAAGTGATAAAATTTCCAGTTTTCCCGTGGTAACCTTCATCCCCCTACATACGCCTTCACTCCCCCTTCTTGTTTACAGTAATTACTAACCTCTTCTTCTTTCTTTTATTTTTATCTCTACTTTTCAAAGCTCTTGCAATGAATGGTAGGATGTCCTGAATATATATATATAGCGGGTTGGCTCCCAGCACTATTCCTGTCTAACTGAAATATCTGCTTACAGTCCTGCAGACACATCAGTATCACAAGATATTAGTTACTTTTACTGATCAAGGACTGGATCCTGACCTCTATGTATTCCGGTTTGTCAATCAACATGGAAGAGGGGAGTGAACTCCCCGTCACTCCCCTCTCTTGTGCAGACTTTAGGTCACCTTTTAAAATTTAAATGTTCCCCTTAACCATGTTATGTAGTTTAGGCCGGCGGAGGGGATGCGCCACCCTGTTGGCCGGATCTCCAGGTGTATGGAATTATGTTCTGTACCTCTGTCAGACACATGCTCACTTCTGTCCAGATGCACGATTTACACACTTTGAATAAATTGGGTGTCGGACGGAGGTCAGGATCCGGTCCAGAGACACTGAAAAATGACAGCACAATGTCAGTGAGAGAAGCCGAGAGGTGGCGGTTTGGATGTGCCTCCATGTACAAGAGCAGACATTATAGTCATGCAGGGTTCTCATGATAAGTTGAGGGATACCATTTAATAACATATTGGTGATGTGCCCTGTGGTCCTGTACCCTCTCACATGGGGCCTGATTCAATTCGCCTCGCACCCACATTTTGCAGTGTGAAGCTAATTCTGCTAATTCTTTATGTTTATGCATGTCTCATAGAGACGCGCAGAAAAATCAGCTACTGGAGTAGACGGAAAAATGCGCACCGCAAACATTTTCCCATCTACTGCGACACGTGTTGTTCATTGAATCAGGCCCATGGTGTACTGTCTTCAGACTACAATCAATTATTTTTCAGTGTGTGGACATGAAAGATAATCATTCCGATCCATTGTTCAGCAGATAACTATACTCAGCAGTGTATAATCCTTTAAATCTTTAGGATCAATTTTTTTTCTGTGTAAGGAGTCACTTTTTTAACCTCTCGTACAGTTTGTGCACCTTTGGAGCACACACTAATCAGATATCTTTGTAAACACTTGTTTAACGTGATTGGAACAATAATGGTGATAGAAACATGTATCCAGCTTAACACATCATTTTGCATTGAACACAGGTAGGTATAGGAAAAGTGGACAAAAATATATGCCGCGCCTGTACTGTGTTCAACCAATGGCTGTTATCTTTGTACACAAAACAAAAGTAGCCAACTTCTGTTTACAAGGTATATTTACCAAACAGTGCTAATGATATTCAGCGCTCAAGTACAGAAAAGAGTATTTAAGAAAGAAACTTATAGTGTAAGTTATTTAAAAATTCTTAAGATGAATAGTTCATAGTCTGACTAGATATAGATAATGGGCCGGATCCAGAACTACGTCCGTCTTCCATAGACAGACATAGTTCAATAAACAGTAGCTACTGCGCATGCGTAGTAGCTATTGTACGTAATCTGCATATCGTTTCGATACGTAGATTGCGTATATGAGGTCTAAAAGACCGCATATACGAAATCTACGTATCGAAACGATACGCAGATTACGTAAAATAGCTACTACGCAAGCGCAGTAGCTACTGTTTATTGAACTACGTCCGTCTATGGAGGACGGACGTAGTTCTGGATCTGGCCCAATGTGTCACTGTCAGATCAAAGACAATATATATAACTGATCATTAGGCGCTGTCAATAAATGTTGGGATTGATTGAGCCTTATAGTGGAGAGTGCAGTTCTCCAAGTACAGATCTGTAAATTCCTTGTGTCTGTGTGCAGTCTGTTACACACTCAGTGTTGAAGCGAGTAAAGTAAGACTTACTGCAGTTTTAGGAGTTAAAGCCCAGCAGATGAAAGTGAGAAATGCAGTTTATAGTAAAACTGGTCTACAAAGATCTGCAAGTGAAACATCCCATGTATGTGGTGCATACTAGTCCGTCAAGTACCATCTGTTCAACTGCATTTACCATTTTGATCTGCGTGGCTTCACTGGATTTTCATTGAGGAGTTATTCACATCTTGATGATCGATCTATGAATTATTATTGCTTTTCTTATAATATGTTTTAGTTATTAAACAGTTCTCTCATCCCTGTGCTCCCTTTCTCTATTATTAATGCACTGCAGTCTGCAAGTTGTGTGTATGACTTTATTTGTATGCACGAGGAGTCCAGTTTCCGTCAGTCCGTCAGTTTATGTCAGTTGATCTATATTTATTGCTGGGACTGATGCCTATGTTTTTATATATCTGAGCTATATATTTATTGATTGTTCTGTAGAGGTACAGTGGTAAATTTATTACTTACTGTTCGGGCCTTCATTGGTGGTTCCCTGCGGGCTGTACTTTGGTTTTGCTTGTTACATTCTCAATAAGTTATATTTATATGTGATTTCCTCTGAAAACACATATTGTTAATGTTTTAAGGAGATTCATTGTTTTATTAATACATTTTTGTGATCTGTACCACTTGCATATATTCATTCTTACACTGGGTGTCTCCAGTGGGACTATATATTTTTAATTTTCACTGCAGTCTTGATTCTCATGAAAAATGAGGCATCCTAATTGACATTTGTGTTTTGCTCTTCTTTTTTAGGTATGTTTTAGTCGGCCAGTGTTTTGGCTGTGCAGTTATTGAAGATGCCTGGCATTATTTCCTCCACCGGGCCCTGCATCACAAGAGGATATACAAGTATATCCACAAAGTGCATCATGAGTTTCTGGTAACTATTTTATTAACAGGTTTTTATATAGTGCCATCAGATTACTGAGTGGTAACAGACAAATTGGGTGGATAAGAGGGACACGCCCTCAAGCTTACACTGTATAGGACTTTGGCGATTGATACATAATGGCAAGCGCTATATATCACATAATGGTCCAGCCAGGTTGCATGGTAAAGGTGCTCAGTGCTTTGTATGATCCAGTCACACAGCACTGTTGGCAGCAGAACTGGACAGAAAGTGTCCAAGTTTGTGTTATCATGTGTCATGCAACATATATGAAATATATGGAAAATATCATAGCAAAATAGTTGTAAATAGTGTATACAAATGTTAAGAAGGAGGCTGAGAAATTTGATGACTGAAGAGGTGAGTTTTAAGAGAGCGCTTGAAAGTGCCAATCGGCATACTCACCCATTCACATTGGAAGGGGAGGGTTAGGGTTAGAATTAGGAAAACCATTGGAGTAGTGTTTTCTCTTACCTATTGGAGCACCGTGTTCGAGGCATAAGCAATCGATATCCCTGCCAGTTCGAAACTGGCTGGGACCAAACGGTTGTATCGAAATAGGGCCGCTCTCAACGGAGACCCACACTTCCCCCATGTGTATCTGCACAGAGCACAGCATTGGCCAGCTGCACTCCTTGGCGGATATAATGGTACTGTGCATGCAGTAATATGTGTGTATGTAGCGTACTTGTGAAAACAGTCCACTGTCTTGAGGAAAAAAGCTAATAAAGTTTTAATAAAAACAGTGGAGTTGTTGCAAAGTGCAAATAATCATATGTCCATTCTATGTTTTCCAGTCTCCATTTGGGATGCAGGCTGAATATGCTCATCCTCTCGAAACCCTAATTTTGGGAGCCGGATTTTTCATCGGAATCATGGTTTTTTGCAATCATGTCATCCTTCTTTGGGCATGGGTTCTGGTTAGACTTATGGAAACAATAGATGTTCACAGGTAAGCAGCGTTTAGTGTTTGTGATATAGCAGAGAATATATTCATTAACTGCTTCAACACTGTCCCAAGATTATTGGATCCTCATTCACTTAGAAATAGCCATTCATTATTTCGCCCAATGTTTTATTTGCCATCTCAGACACTAGTGATAAGTTATTGAGCCTTGCTGCTAATTCAGCTACTGCCATTATTTCTGCCTTTTCTTTTTTCTACCACTTGCTTGAGAATATTTTAGCATCCTTAGCTGGGTACACATTGGAGGTTTTTCTGATGAGTATTGTTTCAGTCACATGATAAACAAGTGTTTGGAACAATTCTGTGTAAGTGTGCACTATGCAGTGATCACACCTGATTGTCGAAAAAAGTGCAATACATTGTTTTTTGGTTTTTTTTGCATCTTTTAAACTTTCCAGTTTTAGCGATCAAACAATTCTTCAGTATTTCAGAACTTCTTGCCATCAGAGTTCCTCCATGTTCTCCAACCCAATATATCGTGGGCTTAATAAAACATAAGTTCCTGTGCCATCAGAGATAATATCAAGTATTCCCATGTAAGGGGGGAATCCTTAGTTATGAAACTGCCATATCTGAATAATTGTGTTGAATTTGCTCTGTTATCAGAACATTATCACATTTTCAGAGTTAAAGATAAGCACAATCTCTGAGTGTCACCATGACCCATGGTTTCAGTCTGATAGCACAACCACAATTAAACTTGTATTTTACTGCTTATTTGTAGTATTTTTCCATTTGGATAATCTCTTAAGAATATAGAAATCCTTGTTGTCTAACGTACATTTTCTCTTCTGTCTTAGTGGTTACGACATTCCTTTGAATCCACTTCACCTGGTCCCGTTTTATGCTGGTGCACGTTTTCACGATTTCCACCATATGAACTTTGTGGGAAATTATGCATCAACATTCACATGGTGGGACAAAATCTTTAACACAGATTCTCAGTATAACAACTACAGAGGGAAACTAAAGACACAGGAGGAAAAGAAGTCAAAATAATTTCTCAAACACAGCTTAACATTCCAATGTGCAAAATACTTTGAATAAATCCTTAATGGTGCCACAGGTAGAAGATAAGAAACTGACTTGTGTGTAGTACAGGTGGAAGTCCGTCACAAATCCAGTTGCAGCTACCACTGTACAAATGCCACGTTGGGCCTTAATGTCTGAAAATAAAGTCTAGGTACAGCAGACCACATCAAGAATAGATGCTTGCAAGCGTCACTCTCCAAGAATACAAAGACTGTTCAGCATTTTTATCATTCATCTATTTTATGTGCTTGTTCAGAAAAATACAGTATCCACAGAAATGTCTAGCTTTATTTTTTTACGTAATGCAGATTATAATTATTTAATATTTTAATCAAAAACGACATACCTCACCCAGTATGATCAGAAAAATGTTGTGATATCCATACAGTGAAGCACATGGTGAGGTATGAGTTCAGCCAGAATTCATCTGAGCACCTTACTTCTCAATGTTTGCCTCTGTAACCTGGCCCTCTATGATTTAGGATTATGGATGTGCTATAGTCAAATATAGTTAGATTGATTTATGGTCCTCATGTTTTTTTGTTTTTGTTTGCACTTTAAAATTGCACGTTCAGTTAGCCATTATTGTGCAGTGCTTTCATATACATGTTTTCAGAGTTGGGTAAACCTTTTCAGTGTAATAAGCAACACTGGCTCATGGGTATGAGCTCAGACTGTGTGTTTTCTGGCCCTAAACCACATTTTACTTATTCAAGTTCAGTTGAGCAGATTAGAAACTGAGGTGAGTTGGTGGCACCTGCTCTCATTTTAGGTAGGCTGCCACCATCATAGCAATGTGTAAAGTTTATTGAACCTGATTACTGAATGGTGAGATCTATGCTATGTGGTCCTGGAACTGATCCAGCCCTCAAGTTATGCTGAGCAGAGAGCCGATGGCAGATCTCTTCTGTATCCAAACTCTAGGGTGATTGAGGGGAGGCAACTCTTCTTGCATGCAATTAGTTACGTTTTGGTGATCCTATTTTAAGATTTACACACCATGCCCTTGTTACATAGGGATGACTTGCAATTCTGGATGCACCATAAGTGATCCGAGATCTTACTATAAAATGTAACGATCTGCCTGTTCCTACCTAGTATGAGCACTGTATGCATCCTGCATTGCCGTCGGTAAGACTTTTAATATGGAAGTTTGTTTCCTGTTTCCATTCCGTGGTGAAAGTCTATTGCTGGCACACGTGCAGTCCCAATATGTGGGCGTTTTCCACAAATAAAAAATGGTCATATTTTGTAAGTCTAGATCCTGTCCTCTTTAATTAACCATCACACCTAGATCTTGATATGTGGACACCTGAGATCCTGCAGGCTCTCTTTACATACTTACAGAAACATTCAATAATCATTCCATGAGACTTTGCTGTAGATGTTATGAAAACTGCAGACCTTGAAATTTTATGTACACATTCGCTTATTGTTAATTCAATTTCATTTGTACATGTAAATGTAACTAAGGAGAGACCCTTGTTGATATTTTTAGCACTTACATTGCAGGACATGTCATTCCTAGCTTCAAGGATTTTTTCTTTCTTTTTTATGGTGAAATAAAATGTTAATAATTTCATGTATGTTTATGGTTCATCTCAATTATTTACACCAGGCATAGGAATGCTGCGAAACTCCAGGTGTTGTGATACTATAAGTCCCAACATGCTTTGCCAGATATCTGCTATACCTGTGCTGTAGGATCACGCTGGGAAAATGTGCCTGAATAGCCCATTATTTTCAGCCATTGCAGTGTGATATCAAGCTTCATATGATGTTGGATGGTGTACAACAGTGTTCCCCAACCTCAGTCCTCAGAGACCACTAACAGTGCATGTTTTCCAGGTGTCACTGCTGGAGCACAGGTGTATTCATTACTAACTGTCACATTTTAAAAGCTTCACAGGTGCTGCTCATTATATCACTTGTGATTCTTTAAGGAAACCTAGAAAATATGGACTGTTAGTGGTCCCTGAGGACTGAGGTTGGGGAACACTGGTGTACAAGGTTTGTCTATAAAATAACGAGACTGTGATTCCACCTAGTAAACAAAGCAGTGAGAACCGGTTATAACTGGTGAAAATGTTCAAATGTTCAGAGACAGTCACAAAGTGAGAGGTGCTCTAATTACATGGAAATTTTATTACCTACAGTAATCTGACTCTTTACACCCCTTCAGTGTGCTATGTGCTGCCCTAATGCAGTGTAATAGTATAAAAAAAATTCTCCAAAGTAGTTTCATGTCTGGGTTCCCTCAGTTACAGTCACTACAACACGGACATTATACAATAGCATAGTCAGCTGGCAGGTGTGTAAAGACGTGTTTCTAAATATGTTTACTGATATGAATTGAGCTGTTTTCCTAATTATCTGTGGGTCTAACTTACATGCTAAATTTACATTTTATAACAACTCTAAAATGACAGTTCATTTCTTGCTGTATTCTCATTAAAATGGGTGTAAACATTGACTCCATCTCTGCACTTTCAAAGGAACAGATACAAGGATCCCATGCCGCTCCTCTGAATATGTGGGAAATGTGTGCAAGTTAATGGATATGTTGTAACCAGAACAAAAATGATCAATGGGGCTGATTCAGAGACGCACTTACACCTTTATTTTAGGTGCAAGTGTACACCTCGGATAAACCATTTTTCAAAGTAAGGGGTGTTAATTCATTTTAAAAAATTTGCATGCAGGGAAATACATGACTTTTACACATAGAACTAAAATACTGCATAGTTTTATATTTATTCTATAAAATAGAATTGAGCTAAGAAACTTCACCTCCTAATTTTATTTCTGGTTTTACAATTAAAATCTGCCTCCCCTTGCAAATCAACATAGTATTGCTCAGGTCTACACTTGCACCTAAAAAAAGGTGGAAGTGCGACTCTGAATCAACCCCTAAGAGAGGAAAGTTACTCCTGGGCTAAGCCATGTTGATTGTAGGGCAGTCATATGTCATCTGTTGCAAATAATATTAGAGTTGAGAGGTGATGTTTCCTATCCCAGTCTAAATAACAGTGTAATAGTAAAGCTGGTCAGTATCTGTGTGCAGTAAGCAACTCAAAGATGCAAAGACCTGCATGCAAAGAATACAATTAACTTGACTCCCCCTGAAATCAACATGGTTTTGCCCAGGTGTAACCTTCCTCACTTATTACAAGCTCCTTCTTAAGTCTGGATCCAGCCCTATCTGGCATATATAGTCTGCCCATTTTTTTTAATCCCATATTGACCTTAAAACAGTTTTTATTTTTTGCTATTTTCAGATTTAGGATATCTTTATGTTTATCCAAAATACATTTAAAATGGAATTGCTCTACTCTTAAGCTGGATACAAATGAATAAACTTTCACAAACTGCAATATGTTTAAATTATATTGAGCCAATTCATGTATACACACTGACATGACTTACCCACAGATGAGCTTTTCTGATTTTAAATTATGTGATGTGATTTGGAATGATAAAACAGGATTGTGGAAGTGTACGCACTAATAAGATACCATTCTGAACTCCTTTATAATGTAATTGGCACAATAATCTTGTGAAAACGCTGAAGTGTGTGTGCTCGGCTTTAGCCTCTTCTACCTCTGCTTACTGGTCTCCAGTTTCCGTTTATGTAATCTTTCTTTGAAGAATGCTTTTTCTTTCCTGTACCTTGTTAAACCCTTTGATATATTTAAAGGTTTATCATACCCCCTCTGCTTTCTTTGCTCCAAGTTATACACATTTAGTTTCTTTAACCTTTCAATAAAAAAATAAAAAAAATGACTAGTCTACAGTTTGAAGAACATATGGTTGGCTATGGGTTGGTAAAATATATCATTTCTCAGTAATAGTAATAGAGATAGTCATACAGTTTGTTTAATATTAGCATAAATAACACCCTTCCATCAAAAGTATCACATTTTAAGAATAGTTTTTGATGGCTAGTTACAGTGTACTTTGAATCCCTTTTATACACAAACAAACCAATTAAAGCTGCCAAACAACATTTGGTGGACTTATACAATATTCCAAATATACAGCATACATATTCACTAGGAATTTGTCAGATTTAGACAACTTCCTCCTTATAGCTTTAAGGTCTGGGGACCGTATTCAGACTTCCGTTTTCAAACGCAACGGCAAATATACGCACGCTCCGCCCATTTTCACTTAAAATCTCCCGCGTGTATATTTGCGTTGCATATCCGGACGTATGTACAAACATGCCTATCATACGTCCGTCCGTAAGGCACTTCCGCGCGTATAGTCTACTTCAACTACGTACAAAAAGTTACTACGCATGTGTAGTTGAAACGTATCTAAAAATATGCACGGGAGTCGCCGTGAAAACGAAAGTCTGAATACGGTCCTGGGTTAGGCTACGAACCTTATCAGCCTTTTAACTGTCAACACTAAGGTCGATATAATAATACTATCAACCTTAGTGTTGTCAACAACGCAACCTTGTCAATTTTTGTTTTTGTTGACATTCATACGTTGTCGAGTGTGTACATTTCGGCAAAGTGATTGTCAATCTAATATACCACACAATTAGTATATTAGATGAGAGGATTTGTCACCTCTGTTTACTGATTTGTCATCAGTAAACAGATCTCTGTACAGACAATAGCTAACTTTTACACACCTCTAAAGTCATCAATTGGTATATATGAAAGTAATGATGAACAATAATCTAAAATAGACTTTTAACCATTTTAAAGACCTATTTTACATCTGAAAAGAAAGGACTACAATAATACATCTGGTTAGTTGTTGCCTGGAGCTCTGTGTCAGAATACGAGAACACACAGTGTCCCGTGGCTGCACCAGAACTGGTTGTGTGCACACTTATTATTAACATCACAAAGTTGTGTATCCTCTTCTACTACAGTAACCTGTGAATGTCTACTATACCTCTTGCCACCAGATGGCAGATATCCCATTCAACAGCATAAATCTGTACTAGAGATTTATGCTCTAAGGGCCTGATACAGACCTACGCTCGGGTGCGTTTTTACGATGGTCGTAAGTGTAAAAACAGACATTTGTACTTACTGCGCATGCTCGGGGCAGATGTTGCGCTCATGTTACGCTATGAAAGTCTGAGCGTATGGGCCTTGAGCGTGCCAGCTTCGTTACTACGCTCGAGGGGGCATGCCTGCCATATCAAGGCCATAAATACGCACCGATGGCGGGGTGAGCCATTTAAATTGTACAGTATGGGCGTGCCATGCGTCGTAACTACGCAAGGAGCCTTACGATGGCTATGCTTTGAAAAGTTAGGGTGGGGTATGCTCAGCATAAGATGGCAAAAGTAAGTACGAACAGGGGGAGTGCCAAGGGGAGAGCATCGTAGGTACGCTGGCGTAAATACGCTACGCACACAAGCGTTTGATGAGCGTAGGTCTGGATCAGGTCCTAAGTGTACTAATGGGTTTTAGATTAGCATTGAAATTCATCTATAACTATTTTTGTAATATAGTCTACAGATTTTTTTCTTCACTACTTATAAATATATGTTTGCTATAAATAAATACTTAACTAATACATTTTATAAATAACTTTTGTATATACAGGAGAGAGAGATAGAGAGAGAGAGAAAGAAGGGGCGCTCCATGGTGCAAGATTACATTTTATTTTAAAAGACGCATATAAAAGAAATCAATGTGCGCACCCCAAATGGATCTCACACCTGAGAGTCAAGGAGATAAAGTTTTAATAAATGACAAGCAGTATGGTATACAGCAACCACGAATCCAGCATCCTGTAGATCCACAAGTGATGCCGGCTCGTATCAGCAAGTTTGGAACAACTTAAGTTCCACCTCTGCGCGTTTCGTCACCGGGTGTGACTTCATTAGGAGGTGTGTCTGCTACTCAGACACTTGTCAGTAAATAGTGTTCCACATGGGTAGCGTCCATGCAGTAAACAGCAACTCCAATGCCTTATAGAACAATACTTGCCATATTGGCTGACTGGCAGTATAATGAATGGACACTAGATATTAGACAACAGCAACATTAAAGTAGCTGTTTACGGATGTAGTCACACCCTGTGATGAAACACATAGAGGCAGCACTTGAGTTCTTCCAAACATGCTGACGAGCCGGCATCACTAGTGCATCTCCAGGACACTGGGTTCATGGTTGCTGTATACCGTACTGCTTGTCGTTTACTGAAATTTTATCTCCTCGACTCTCGACGTGTGAGATCCATTTGGGGCATGCACATTGATTTCTTTTATATGTATCTTTTTAAATAAAATGCTATCTTGTTTTACACTTCAAATTTTACTTTTTTTGTTTATCTACACAAACACACACACACACACACATATTAAGGGGTAGATTTAAAAAAAGAGCAGAGGGGAAATGTTGCCCACAGCAACCAATGAGATTCTAGCTCTCACTTTCCTATAACATACTAGAGAATGTCAGCTAGAACCAATCTGATTCTAGCTGCTATTCTCTATGGGCAAATTCTCAAGCAAATCTAACCCTCAAATGGTGGAATGTGATGTTATGTGATGAGAAGTGCATGTGGTCCATCCCATCATATGGAAGGATAATTACTGCACACTGCACATGTGCTGAGACTTGAAAGAGGAATTGAGTTATGAGGCAATGAAGCAAGCAGACTTCTTTCTGGAACCCCAGTAATATCCCATGGTTTATTGTGCCTCCTCTAAGGCCTTAGGCAATATTTAAACAGGATATATTTACTATCAGATGACTCATAGACTCATGAATAATGAATATCACACACTGACAGACCATCTCAACATAAATGTATTCATTTGTAGTTCTTCAAGGTGTGAAACCAGGCTTCCAATATTTCCCTAACTTCTGTGTGCCTCATTTGGATTGTAGCAGCACAGCACATGTATGCGAATCCCTGCCATGTGAACGTAATGCATTCCAACCTACCAAATGTAATGTCACTTTCAAAAGACGGCTGGGTTGAGTTCACTCAGGGTTGCTGTTCCCTCAGTCAGGGCTTTATTAAGGGTCTCAGTTACCCTAGGCTATAACATTTATGGTGCCTCCCCCCGACCAGTCTCCCCCCTTGGCAGCTTGCATGTCAGTGACATAAATAAACCCACTACAGAGATGTACATAAAATGTCTTTCCAATCACTAGGGGGTAGATCCAGACCTAAGTTGTTTTTATATTAGTTGTTATACATAGTTACATCAGCAACTAGCATAAAAACACTAGCGTACGTAGCTCAGGATCTGGCCGTAGGTGTGTAAATTTAGCACAGGGAAAGTTGAATGTTTACATATTTCATTATTGAAATGCTTGTTGCGATATTCAGTCCTTTAAAGATAATGAAGGAAATGAAACATGATAAACATACCTGACAATGTATTGGTACTTTTTCTTTTCTTATATGCAGCAGAAATCAGTGAATAGGAGTGCAAGAGCTGTGAGCTTTTCCTAAAGTAAAGGTGATATCAAATATTGTTTTTTCCCTTTTAAAGCTGAAAATAATCTTTCACCACTATAATTAGTTATAATATAATTAGATTTTTCAACATTTGGGAACATTGGAGCTGATCCAAAACGCCACTCGACTCTCATGTGTCCAGAACCCTAACTTAAGATGTCTGCATGGATTTATGTCCAAACAACCTACTGGTGCCCCCTCACCCTCATCTCTGCCCCCTTACTGGGATTAGGCACGTGAATTTGGTAGAACACCCCGTTGGAATTGAGTTCCATACACTAGGAGATCTGTAGCGTAACATCTTCCGTGTTCATTTGCAGTTGTAACTTAAGTCCTCTAAGGTAACTAATTCTGGATCAGGACCAATGCTTCAGTATTGTAGCTTTTTATTCATTTTAGGCATCTTGAAAATTTTGTAATTTGTCTTTAATTGCCATAAAAATCCAAACATATTAAGTATCTATGAATATTTTCTCTTCTTTTCTTCAAATTGACTTTGAGTATTTCTACAGTAACATAATATTTCTGTTCCAGGAAAGAATGCCTAGCATGATATTCTGTGTCCTCCATACTGTTTCCAAATAACTTTCCTCTTCTTTTTCCTCCTCACATCTTTGCTGTAAACATTTGACTTGCACATCTGTATTGTCTCAATTTAAATCTCATCACAAAGCATGGTCAAAAGGCTTCTAAATAATTGTACAACCCAACAACTCTTGACAAATCTGTCTTTTTCTTTGAAGCTTTTCACTTACTTCTTGAAACTCCACCAATAAGTTTGCTTCCATTAAGTCATTCTTTATGGACTAGATTTACTAAACTGTGGAAAAGTAGATCTTGCCCATAGCAACCAATCAGATTCTTGCTGAATTCTCTAGTATGTAATAGAGAAAAGTGAGAGACTATGTGTCCATCACTACTGCCTAACTCCTAAAATGCTAAAGAGACCTCAGGGTACTCATCAGCATGAGCATTCCAACAAGTTTTGGAGAGTGTTTTCAAAACAAGTGAATCATCTTGAAATTTGGACAACAAAATTTCCCATCTGTGAGTGGAAGATGAAAAGAAATTGTACAGCTGTTGCTCTAATGCTAAAAAGTTATAGACTCATCACTGCTTTCTTCTGCTGTAGAACACACAAGTTGTAGGGAATGTTCAGCACAAAGAATGTAAGTGGCTAAAGGATTGAGATGTACAATTATTGATTAGATGGCACATGGTATTAGTGTAACTTGGGCCACAAAACTACTCAAATTATGATGTTACAATTCCTTGGTAGACAGAAAAGCCTTTTCCTTTCCTTACCTTTGTGGGCACAGTTTGGTATAAAATGCTTTGCTCGGGTGCCATAGGGTAAAAGATAACGAATGACAAATGTTAGTTTGTAACACATTTGGTGTGAAATCTGATTATTTAATAATATTTGGTAAGTTGTACCTCTGGTTGCTATCAATTAAAGTCAACCAAGAAAATTTCTGTTGTAGAATTGTGTAAACAGTCTGGTTGGGAATTGGTCCAAAGTATACTGATCATGTGTGTAAACAAAATAAGGTCTTTAGATTTGTGCTTTAACTGTGTTTGGGTGGTGAAGCAATGTCTCTATAGTTACTGTTACAGAGACATGACTACTAATCTGCTCGCAACTGCGCTGAAACTTCCACATTATTCTTTAGATGTAGCAGGACATCACTTTCCACACTTTCCACACGCGTTCAGCAAATGGATGTGATCATGTTTTTGGAGCTCACTCTTTTGCACATGCATAAAAAATGTCAAAGTTGCAAATTTGACTTCGGTCCAAATATGATTATGATGCATATGTGTGTACATGTAATAGATACAGTCATTTACACTGTTTATCTGTTCTCTGTGAAATTTAGAAACATACTGCAATGATAATGTATAGGTACCTGATAATAAATATTAATTGTATTGCCATGTAGATACAATTATTTTAGAAGGCTTTAATTATGTGTATGATGGTAATGCCTTTTTTATATCAAGAGTAGGGCCACAGTCATAATATATGTATATGATATATAATGCATATATTGCTGTCATATCTATCCAGATTTTTACTTTGTGTTGTAATGGTTTCCACATGACATGGGGAAGGAAGAGTTCTTTTGAAATTACAGGATACTGATGTGTGTGTTAATATGCCTACCTTGTAAGGCTGTTTCTTTTAGGATTGGCACATTGCACCAGGATATAGGGGTGCATTTACTATGCAACATCGTGCCCCATATTTACTTATATTTACTCCTCTGGCGAGGTCCTGCGATGATCTGCTGAACTTTCACCAACATTGTTCACCATCGCTCGGAGTCGAAGTAACTATTTATTTAACCTTTTTTAGCTTTTTTTTAAATTTAAAAGAGTTTTTATTATTTAATAATACAATATAACAAAAATTGTAAATATTTTTTTTTATTTTTTTTTAGAATTCACGCTTTAGTTTCTTATTCCAGCAGTCTTACAATATGTACCCCCCTTTTCCTCCCCCTAATAACAATTAGAATTATAATATTAGAAGGAGGAAAAGGGGGGTATATGGGGAAACCGCTGGAATACTTGCCATCTTTAGACGGCATAATTTAACGTGATGGCACAGATTGTTAAAGTCATTACAGCGGGCCGGCAATCAGGAGTACAGAAGCTGATGATCGCCATGGAAACCATCATAGCTTTGTAAATGGTAAAGTCTTTGTTTTAGCGGTCTTACAATATGTACCTCCCCTTTTCCTCCCCCTAATAACAGCTATTAGGAGGAGGAAAAGGGGGGTATATGGGGAAACCGCTGGAATACTTACCCTAACACCATCTTTAGACGGCATAATTTAACGTGATGGCACAGATTGTTAAAGTCATTACAGCGGGCCGGCAATCAGGAGTACAGAAGCTGATGATCGCCATGGAAACCATCATAGCTTTGTAAATGGTAAAGTCTTTGTTTTAAGAGGTTTTCAGATGAAAACGGTCTTTACCAACTGAAAACGAAGGCTTCACCATTTAGTAAATGGAGCCCATAGTCCCTGTTATTAAGGCAATCAGTTGTATTTGAGCATTATCAGTTCATGACAGTGGCATAACCACTTTGTCGCAGGGCTAGTATCTGCTACGGGGTCTGTCGGAGAGTGGGGTGAGAGGCAGACACCTATCCTGAGCCCATATAGGATGTGCCAGTCCAGAGCAACAGCACTAAGCTGGCAGGGTCTAAGACAGGTCAGCGGTTGGCAGGGGTCTTTATGGACAGCATTCAGAGGTTCTGAGTTCTGAGCAGAGGTGTAACCACCCTGGGAGCAGGGAGTCTGGCTGCTACTGGGCTCAGAGTAGAGGTGGGCCTGTGGCATCCACCCACCTGAAACTCACAATCTCTAAGCAAGCTGTCAGATGTTGACAGCTGAAGGCAGTGCTCAACACTCCATACTGAGCATTTTTTAAATACACTGCTAACAGCTGAGAGCTGCTAGCTGTCTCCCCATCCAGAGACAGAATCCTTGCTGTGGGGCCTGAACCGGTCAACTTCTGCCACGGGTGCTTATAAACTTGCCAAACGCTGACAAATAAGTGCTGTCGCTCTTTGCTGGTTGCACTACATATGCGATCAGCAATGCTGGTTATACACTGTCAAATATCTGGCTTATTTTTTTATGTTTTGCTTCCTAGAGGCTCTATACAATCAGATTAGCACAATGCAAAGCCTAAATAATTAATCTTTATACAGCAAGGTCCCAAAATGTTGTAACACATGATATAAAAAACAACACCAAACATACTGAATGCTATGATGGGTCTAGACAGATAAGAACTGTTGCATATTATATACATGATGAAGCAATTATTTGCTTATTTTCTTAATTTTTTTATATGAAATATATGTTTGCAATACATTGTACAATCCTAATTATTATTATTATTATTATTATTATTATTATTTTTATTATTATTTGTTTGTGTTCTCCACATTTTCCTCCACTAGCTAGTGCTGCTGTGGTGAAGGAAAAAGATGGGGGGTGGGCTGCCGGAGGAAGGTGACAGGAGGGTGGAGAGGGGAGGAGGACTGGAAAACACATCAGCATTAGTGACAGGGACGAGAGATAAGGAGACAAAGGGAAGAGGCTGAGGGTTGCAGGGTTATCACATGCTAGTCAGTGACTGGGGGAGTGCTGCAATATAAGCGGAGGCGGCAGGTAATGATACACCGCAGACCTAGGACTAGTTTATAGGGACAGAGGGATTCCACAGCTGCTGTATATCTGTCACAGGGAAGAAGATGGTGCCTGGGTCACTGTGGCTGCTGCTGCTCCTCGGCTGCTCCATCTGCTCGTCCTCTTCTGAGGCTCAGGGTAGGCGGCGGCGGCTGAGCCAGGAACCCGGGGGCATATCGTTCGAGTATCACCGTTACCCCGAGCTGCGGGAAGCGCTGGTGGCCGTGTGGCTGCAGTGTCCGTCCATCAGTCGGATCTACACGGTGGGCCGGAGCTTCGAGGGCCGGGAGCTGCTGGTCATAGAGATCTCCGACAAACCCGGGGAGCATGAGCCTGGTGAGTCCCCAATGTACCCAGGATCGCACCTGTCCTAGACCCCGCATCCATGACAGCACCTATTACACGGACGTGATCTAAGCAGATTTATTGGATCACTATAGAGCACATAGACTGTGTTTAGTGTTACTCTTGTAATCAGATATATTATACAGGAATGTTTTTATTATTATTATTATTATCTTTACAAAAAAAATATTAGTGATGGAAGAATTTTATGATCTCAGTCTGTTGTAAAAACAAAATGGTAAATAATGTGCACTGAATAGAATTATGACGGCAAAGCTTCACAAGGGCTATTGATCGTTTTCCGATGATACAGAATGACAGCCCCCATGATGCACTGCTTTAGAGGCAATAGAGTGACATACAGTGATGTTTGGGGAGATCATATATGTGTACTCAAAAGGAACATGATACAGTGTGACCCGACTTAAGTAAAGTATTGCAACTCGCACTGGTTCACGTTTGTCATATTACTCAGCAGCAAACGGTAATATGCACAGAGCCACATAAAAGAAGGTGATGTAATATTTGGTATTTGGTCTCCTATATTAATGCATTTTATCTTACTAATGTTTTCAGGCTGTTATGAAATTGGTGTTGACACTTTGTATACCTAATCTCCCTCTCTCTTTCTCTCTCTCTTTCTCTCTCTCTCCCCCTCTCCCCCTCTCTCCCTCTCTCCCTCTCTCTCTCTCCCTCTCTACCTAAACAATAATGAATAGGGTACTCGTATGGTGGTAATGACCATTTTTTTTACTTGCATCTCTTTAGGAAGCAAAGATTTATGCAATGTTCCCTGTGTATAAAATTGTGGTTGCTGGGGACATTACATATGATCACACATTGCACAGATATTATATCATTTGTGCTGCGCTTTTGTGAGCGATCCAACAATTCTGTCTGCCACACACTATACAATAATTAACTGGTCAGCTGATTGCCCTATTATCCTGTAGCATGTGGAAAGACATGGGTGATGGATTTTTCATTACAACAGGCCTTGACAATCTTTGTAGAATTTGAGATCTATGCCAAAGATTTAGTAGCCATATTTTGGCGAACAATTTTATAACCATGTGGGTACATATATATCTATATCAATATATTATTAATTTGGCATATGATCAAAAATATGTTTAAAACTTTGGGGAACATTGTTCGCAGCTATAACAGTGCTCTCTGCTGAAATGGGAAGGTTTGGAAACGTATTTACTTCAATATTAATGGGAATTTTAACTCTTAATCTAATAACTGCAACAAAAGTGCCCTAAGACCTTCCGGGGAAAACTAAGCAATTCTTCTCTGCAACTTCCATTTTGTGTGTAACTCTGCTGTGTCGCCAGAGTTTATGTAAAGTGTGAGAAGAAAACACCTGACACAAGCAACTTCCATGCTTTAATAAACAATGCTTATCACTGCTTCATTCTCTGTAGTCAGGTACAAATTTTTTTATCACTATGGCGACCTGGTAACCAGTATTTGTCAAGCCCTGCATAACAAAGACTTTTTTTTCTTGGAAATTGCATACATATTGATAACTTTTAATGCAAGGAAACTAACCATATGGTTGCAAGCTCCAAAGTATCACATAAATAAAAATTTACAAATTTGTTACACATATATACAAATCAGAGAACAATGTTGCTTCCATATAACTTATATGGTTGGAGTGTTCATTTTTGATTTATCTTGGCAGTAATACTAGCTAAAAATGTCTAAATTTACATTACGTGCCATGTGCACACAAACCACTTTACAACTGAATTGTGCGTAATTTGAGCAGAATTAGGACTATATCTGCATTAAAGATAACACTATCAAAACAACACATCTTTGCCATATTTGAATCGCAGAACTCACCTCTAAGAATTGGTAAAAATTTAAATACTCCCCTTTCCCCCATACTAAGGTGCACAGTCCAGCAGAATTTATCCCAAACATCAACTGATCTGATGTAACTACAATATAGGTAATAAGATACAGCATAGGTGATAAGATACAGCATAGGTAATACGATTATGTTAAGTTTACTTTTTCATAGGTGAATAAATTATTACATATTCATTTGCAGGACAAATATTTACCTCTCAGCTTGTACCTTTATCATTACATCTCACAAAGTCCATTAGCATAAAGCGACTGAACACTACTCATTTTAATGTAATTATTTAAACCTTTAACACCAGAAAATAGAGGTAATTGTCTCAGGAGCTGGCACTAACTGTGGGAAAGGAAAAGTGGAGATTTTGCCCATAGCAGCCAATCAGATTCTAGCTGACATTCTCAAATATGTAATAGGAAAGTGAAAGCTAAAATCTGATTGGTTGCTATGGGCAACATCTCCACTTTTCATTTTCCGCAGTTTATTTAATCTTGCCCATGAAATAGGTATGTTTCTAAGTCTCACACTTACTTCCAGCAACCCAACGCTCTCAGTGCCTGAAATTTACAGCATCCTTATCTTACACAAAGCTCTGCCATATGCCTCATATCATTATCATTAGTGTGTATGCTTCCACCATCATGCTACAAAGAACATTGCATCGTTTTTTAAAACTTCCTAATCAATGATGTTGACGTTGTGTATGCAGTCCCGACCATCTGTTTAATGATTCTGGATATATTTCCAGCATCAAGGACACCTGCGGCAGCTGCATATTAAAAAAAATATGAGCATAGCAGAAATCTTATCAGTAAAGTCAGTGTGTATGCATTAATGTCCCTTAATATCAAGATTTGAAACAATTGGTAATATAATTTTATATATTAAATCTTGTGAAATTAAACTGAATCATCTGTGTATGGCTGTATCCATGTATCAAGTGGATATAGTTATTGCACTATATGGCTCTACCCATGCATCCAGCGAATGTAGTGATTCCTCTGTGTATGGCTGTAATCATGTATATCTGTACTGTATTTTGTTGTATTTTGTACGGCGCTGCGGACACCTTGTGGCATCTTATAAATAAACAATAATAATAAATAATAATGTATCCAGTGAGGGGTATGCCATACCCTCACTTCTCCCACTGATTTAATTGAAAAGCTGCAAATATCTATTTACTTCTATTGTTTCAAAATTTTCATAGCGCCACTTCTAAATTTCCACTTTGATCACTGATCCAGTTGATATAGTGATTCATTTGTATAGCTGTACTCATGTATCCAGTGGATGTAGTTTTTCCCCTGTATGGCTGTAAACAGTTCTCCAGTGGATATAGTGATTCCTCTGTGTATGACTGTACATATGTATCCTGTGGATGCAGTAATTACTTTGTGTGGCTGTAAATATGTATCCCGTGGATATAGTGATTCCTCTGTGTATGGCTGTACATATGTATCCTGTGGATGCAGTGATTACTTTGTGGCTGTACATATGTATCCTGTGGATGTAGTGATTACTTTGTGTGGCTGTACATATTATCCCATGGATATAGTGATTCTTTTGTGTATGGCTGTACATATGTATCCAGTGGATGTAGTGATTACTTTGTGTGGCTGTAAATATGTATCCTGTGGATGCAGTGATTACTTTGTGGCTGTATATATGTATCCAGTGGATGTAGTGATTACTTTCTGTGGCTGTACATATGTATCCAGTGGATGCAGTGATTACTTTGTGTGACTGTACATATGTATCCAGTGGATGTAGTGATTACTTTGTATGGCTGTATATATGTATCCAGTGGATGCAGTGATTACTTTGTGTGGCTGTACATATGTATCCAGTGTTTGTAGTGATTACTTTGTTTGGCTGTACATATTATCCCGTGGATGTAGTGATTACTGTGTATGGCTGTACATATGTATCCAGTGGATGCAGTGATTACTTTGTATGGCTGTACATATGTATCCAGTGGATGCAGTGATTACTTTGTGTGGCTGTAAATATGTACCCCGTGGATATAGTGATTCCTTTGTGTATGGCTGTACATATGTATCCAGTGGATATAGTGATTACTTTGTGTGGCTGTACATATGTATCCAGTGTTTGTAGTGATTACTTTGTGTGGCTGTACATATGTATCCAGTGGATGTAGTGATTACTTTGTGTGGCTGTACATATGTATCCAGTGGATATAGTGATTACCTTGTGTGGCTGTACATATGTATCCAGTGTTTGTAGTGATTACTTTGTGTGGCTGTACATATGTATCCAGTGGATGTAGTGACTACTTTGTGTAGCTGTACATATGTATCCAGTGGATGCAGTGATTACTTTGTGTGGCTGTACATATGTATCCAGTGGATGCAGTGATTACTTTGTGTGGCTGTACATATGTATCCAGTGGATGCAGTGATTACTTTGTGTGGCTGTACATATGTATCCAGTGGATGCAGTGTTTACTTTGTGTGGCTGTACATATGTATCCCGTGGATGTAGTGATTCCTCTGATTCCACTGTCTTTTCCTTGTTAATAAATATAAAAATACTTATTTAACATAACCAAAAAATACTGTTTTCTTAAAGTATAATAAGCATGCCCATCAGTCACAGCTGTCCTTAGCAAGCACGCATAAAGCCAATGTAAAGATAAGCAGCAAAGTGATTAACAGTAATCCTCTAAAATACAGTAAACCTGGTGTACTTCTATTCACACTTCCGGGATAAACAATCTTACAGTTACCACATACAGTCACAGCCCATTAAAAAAAATAGGGGTATATTTATACTTCTTATTTCTGTGCCTGCTATGAAGCTTGGCTTCTGAAAGTATGGTATTTTACAAAACCTGCCTCATCCACGATCAACTTGTGGGGTCCTGGGAAACTATTTATTTTCTTATTTATGTTCAGTTTTTATATAGCACCTTCAGATTATGCAGCGCTTTACAGATAATATTTTGCATTCACATCAGCCCCTGCCCCATTTGAGCTACATTGTAAGATCCCTAACACATACATACACACACAGACTACAGTTTATTTATTCAGTAGTTAATTAACCTACCAGCATGTTTTTGGAGTGTGGGAGGAATGCGGAGCACCCGGAGGAAACCCACACAGACATGGGGAGAACATGCAAACTCCACACAGATAAGGCCTTGTTCAAGAATAAAACTCATGACCTCAGCGCTATGCGTGCTACTCACTGAGCCACTGAAGTCTAAATGTGCTGGCAGTGACCTTGTTTTTTAATATTTAAAATGTGACAGGAAGGTATCGGTGGCGAGTGGTAAGTCAGAGACTATAAAAAATATTAGTGCGATTAGGAATTCATTCACTGATATTGTTCAGAATCCATGAGTGACTTTTACAACAAATACCTCCCTGTCACATATTACTCTCCCCTGACACATGCTGCATAGAAATCTAAACATGCAACACTACTTTTACATTGCTTCAGGGTTATCATAGATATATGATCATACTGGGATCAACAAATACCGATCGCCATGGCCACTAGAATTTGGGACCTTGTGACCACAGTGCAGTGAAATGGTCACCACAGAGAGAAGTGCAATGCTGGCTGTTCCTGTAGTTTTAGCAGGCGAGGGAGCTGATTTCCTTCCTGCGTCCACTAAATAATATGTCTATATATAAAGTATATATTTCATTAATATTATTTTTTTTTTACCCTAGCACCTAGGTTTTTTCGGTGTGGTGCCTCACTTGTCGAGCCTTGTTATTATATATAGTTAACCCTGTACAACCAGCGCTTATTGTTTTATTTCTATGCCTCCATGCTTTTATGCGCCATGTGACGGGGAGAGTCACAACTGTGTAAGAGAACGAGGGGTGGAGTTTGGGACTATAGCACATTGGAGCAAGAACATCTGCCTGAGATGGCTCTCTCCTATAACAGCTTACGGGGTGGCGCTTACATATGAAGAGGAAGCACTGGTCGGCTGTTTGCATCATATTTTGTCAGTTTCTCTGCTTTCTAAATAAACCCCCTAGTGATGTATTTGGATAATTATACTAGCTTACATTGAGTAGGCAAAATGAAGACCAAAACAAAGACCATGGTATTTAATAAAATGTTAAATATCTCTCTTGCCAGTAACAATTATTTAATACCATGCCCAGTGCATCTACTGTCCAGTTAATGTGAACACTATTTTACCTACATGTGATGCCGCTGATTTAGTTCTCATATATCAGATAGTGAGCGATTACAGAACCATTTTCTAAGTATTCTGCCATTATGTTGTTGTTTTAGCCGCTTTACATTCTAGAACTCCAGCAGTACCTTGGTCGTACAGCTATACAATACTATATAACTACATCCCAATTATCATGTAATAACACTATGATGACTTAAATAACTTCCTATGATAAGTACATTAATAGGCCAATATGGAGCATATTAATACAACCTTGTTACTATTTGTACATTACAGTGTTTTGTTTATTCAGACCAAACTCTAAATCACATCCCATGATACCAGCACTATAATTAACAAGGATTAAGCTGGGTACTGTCAGAGCAGCTAATTACAATTAATGCCATGGTTATTTGTGCATTAGGTGCATGTTATTTTGCGAAGTAGCAAACAAGTCTGAAGTATCTAAGGCCTGTCTACCATATATTTGCTATTAAATAGATCAAATAGAGGTGCGGGACAAAGTAGTTAAACCCAAAAATTAAACTCAAGACCCATTTTATACTTTAGTATATATCTAGGCTGCATGTAGCTGCACTATTTGATGACATGATATATACTTTATCAGTTATAACCACTGTTTGCCATCATACATATGGGTCTATTTACTTACCTTATCGTTTTAAAATGAACGCTGCTGATCCAGACTCAGTTCTCCTTTCAGCGAGTCTGGCAGCTTCGTTCATTTAGTTTACTAATACTTACCCCTCCGGGGAGGTCCCACGACGTTATGCGAGGTTATCGCAGGACCTTTCATTTATGTGAAGTATGAATGAAGTCCTGCGCAGGTATGAAAAATTGGACGTGTCTCCTGGACAGGTACATTTTAATTTTTTTCTCTGTATTTCTTTACAATATAAATAAAAAATGTACATTTTTTTACATTTTCACAAATATATGTTTATTCCAGTGGTTTCCCCATACATGCCCCCTTTTCCTCCCCATAATAACAGCTATTAGGGGGAGGAAAAGGGGGGGGGATATGGGGAAATCGCTGGGGTAACTAATATCCTGATATGGCGTTATAAAAACTCTGCTCTGGCATTTAATAAATATAACCAAGAGCCTAGAAGTAAGAAGTAAGAGCTTTGTTTTTAGACAATAATGTCCGTTTTCAAGTGCAAACTGTCATTATCACATAAAAAACGAAATTTGTAAATAGACCCTATACTCTTTGCTATCATACACACACTTTCATTGGCAGATAAGGGTCTTTGTATACTCCCACAAAGATAGTATTTTTAAAGCTGTTATTTGGACATACTACACTGTTCTTTCTGATAACTGGAAAGCTGATTCAATGATCATAATTTAACTATGGGGCATATTTATCAAATACCTCCACTCTCTCTAACGATAAAAGATTCTAGCTATCGTTTTCTGGAATCTACTGGGTAAATGATAACTGGAATCTGATTGGTTGCTATGGACAACACATCCTTTCCAACATTTCAGATGGTCAATGGAAAATTTCTGTGAATAAAAACATTTTTGGAAATTACTTTGTCTTTTCACTATTCATATAAAGTAACTGGAATTGATTTATTCTACAGTGTGAAGAACCATAGACATAACATAAAAAACATGCACGTTAAAAAGAAATAAATTAAGCTACTGTTCAGTTTGTGATACTGTACAAAGGTTGTGTGTAAAAAATTTGGACTTGCATTTGTACTACAATGGACTACACTACAATGGTAAATTATTGGTCAACACTGATATGAGAATTTAAAGCACAAAAACATTTCATCTACCCCCAGGCAGCAAATGTTATCAGATAACCAAAAGGTACAAATCTAGATGTAATGAGAAGTACTTGTTGTAATGCAATCCAAACAATTACAGTACATGACACACAATAGAAGTTGACTCTGCGATATGTGAACAATAAGTGTCGAAGTCAGACTGTGGATGATCAAATATCCGTTTATTATTTCTATTTTAAATAAATTCAGCAGCACTGGCAAACTTGATGTTTCATGATGCATTTACTTAACATTAAAGTGTTTAGTATAGCTCAGACACTAGACTATACAAAGATAATACATTTATTTAGCACTTACACAAAAGGTGTGAAACATAAAAATTCTGCTAGGATAGGATCATTTTAGATGCAAGTACATTTTATCTCAGTTGTTCCTTTGTGTCTTTATCTAAGTAATAAATAATAATCAGTTTAATTAGACACATTGGACCTGATCCAGAGCTACGCTGTGCCGCTGGCCGTAGCTCTGATGTACTCTCCCTGACACTCCCCCTGTCCTTGCGTAATTACACTCGGTTACGCCGGCTGAAAACTACCCGAACTTCAGCCAGCGTAACCGAGTGTACTTACACCAGGACCATATCGTAACTTAGAAAACCCTGCCCACTTATACTAATTACCCTGCCCCCCCCGCCTACCTTCCAAAACTGCATTGTAGTTACGGTGCTCCTTGCCCCTTCCTCCGTAACTAAGATGCAGTTACGGAAAGGTCTATCCACAATTAGTGAAAAACATACTTACGCTGTAAAACATCTGCCGGGCGCATGGGCAGATCGGTTTACCAGCCGATCTTACGCTTACGCACGGCGTAATAACAATCCAGAGCGTAGCTCTGGATCAGGCAAATTATGCAGTTGTTATGGGCAGTGCTAAGGTCATGAGTTTGATTCCCAGACTAGGCCTTATCTGTGTAGAGTTTGCATGTTCTCCCTGTGTCTGTATGGGTTTTTCTACGGGTGCTCCTGTTTCCTGCCACAATCCAAAAACATGCAGGGAGGGTAACTGGCTGCTGACTATGTCTGTGTTAGAGAATTTAGAATGTAGCTCCAATGGGTCAGGGATTGATGTGAATGTGAAATATTCTCTGTAAAGCGCTATGTAATATGCTAGCACTATATAAAAATTTGTAAATAAATAATATGCAGCGATATTGCATTGAGCTCTTGTAGATGGACTCAAGAACAGGGAAGAGCCACTGCTAGCACCACGTAAATTATTTTAAGTGGCATTATGGAAACTGTCTGGATTTTTACATTTGCCGTCTCACTAGGCAGCAGTTTCACCAATTACGCATACTTTTCAAAAGAATAGCTATACTTCTCTCTAGCCAGATTTGTTGGTGATGTCAGGAGACTCTAGATTACCTTAAACCACCAAAGACTGACTTATCCCACACACCATTCATACCTATAGAAATAATGACATGGACAACTGTTTGGCTTTATAAAAGTGGCATAGATTTATTGATTGAAATATAGCGGACTATGAAGGTTATTGTCAACTTAGTAAAACTACCAATGGAGTGGCTACTAGCTACGTCTCGAGGGGCGTGTCTATCCTGTACCATATGTTAACGCCCTGAAAACCAGCACCAAATAGATGCTTACCACCCCACTGCTACCGCCAACCTATGCCCCATCTGAAAGAAAACAGCAAGTTAATAAAAACATTAAAAAGGGGGGTAAGGGAAAAGTTACAGAAAAGATAGAGAACACTTCCTGTAAACCTCCTATATACCCCTAGCCCCCACCCCTAATCCCCCCTAACAAACATCCTTATTGTTTCCCAGACTACTCTACTAATTAACCCCTAAATAACTGGTGTAATCTGCAGGCAGTCTGTTGTTTATATGCCTTCATGCCTAGTTTGCATTCTGTTATCTTAAACAGAAGTAACTTTTAAATAGTCATTCATTCTAATTGCACCATCATTTTCTTAGCAGCAGTTCCAACTTGAACTGACATTTTCTTATTGCCTCTAGGCTGGGTGTTCCACATTTCACTTTATTAAAGCTCCCACCTTCTGGGCATAGTGATATCTCAGTTAAGGGTCACCATTACCAATGCAGTATAATAATGGCTTCTTCCTCTTTACTACAAAACTTCTCAGCATGAGATGTAACTTCTGGTGGTAAAGGTGGGCACTGTCATTACATAACACATTAATAAAAATTCTACATTATATATTAGCATCTTAAATTAGCTTGTGCTACAGTAAAGTGTTAGTTTTTTTTTATTTTAAATCAAGAAACCACTTAGATTTAGCAAATTGAAAATGCAATCATAATTAGGAATAGTTTACATATGTTTATTTTTTTTTTTAAACACAATTCATAAAAGCATTTATATCTATTATAAAGAAATGGGTATTTACTATATAATTTTACTTCTGAACTGATGGTATTTATAGGCACATTAAAGGGTGGCAAAATATCATAGATTCACAAAATCTAAATACATAAAAACAAAATGTCAGAATACATAGATATATTGATATAAATATATACTGATATTCATTAAATTCAAAACTCTTCAGCTATGTTTTCTTTCTGTCAGCTTCAATGACTATGACTATGAATATTTTATGTACAGAAGGATATGCAAAATAGAATTGCCTAGGTTACCTCTTTCTCAAGGACATAAGCAGCAATACACAAGCCTGCTCATGCAATCTAATTTTTCATCCCATCAATTATAAAACAAATTAATTGACCTCTAAAAATAGCATTTAAATATTATGTGCTAATAACATATTAAAATCTCAGGTTTCTTATTCAGATGTGTCAGTCAAGATGATAACATAATTTGATAATTTTGAGGCATTGTGGTAAGGGAATGAAGATTGGATGTT